>CAUYLG010008456.1:0-184441 GCA_963573385.1 Cacajao melanocephalus | reverse complement strand
CCCCCACTCTCTTCTGGCTTGTAGGGTTTCTGCTGAGAGATCTGCTGTGAGTCTGATGGGCTTCCCTTTGTGGGTAACCCGACCCTTCTCTCTGGCTGCCCTTAGCATTTTCTCCTTCATTTCAACCCTGGTGAATCTGACCATGATGTGCCTTGGGGTTGCTCTTCTCGAGGAATATCTCTGTGGTGTTCTCTGTATTTCCTGGACTTGAATATTGGCCTGCCTTGCTAGGTTGGGGAAGTTTTCCTGGATAATATCCTGAAGAGTATTTTCCAGCTTGGATTCATTCTCTTCGTCACATTCAGGTACAGCTATCAAACGTAGATTAGGTCTTTTCACATATTCCCATATTTCTTGGAGACTTTGTTCATTCCTTTATACCCTTTTTTCTCTAATCTTGCCTTCTCATTTTATTTCATTGGGTTGATCTTCGACCTCTGTTATCCTTTCTTCTGCCTGGTCAATTTGGCTGTTGACACTTATGCATGCTTCGTGAAGTTCTCATGTTGTGTTTTTCAGCTCTATCAATTCATTTATATTCCTCTCTCAGTTATCCATTCTCGTTAGCATTTTGTTAAACCTTCTTTCAACATTCTTAGTTTCTTTGCATTGGGTTAGTACATGTTCTTTTAGCTCACAGAAATTTCTTATTATCCACCTTCTGAAGCCTGATTCTGTCAGTTCATCGCACTCATTCTCCGTCATACCTTGTTCTCTTGCTGATGAGGAGCTGCGATCCCCTGTAGGAGGAGAGGCATTCTGATTTCAGGTGTCCTCAGCCTTTTTGCACTGGTTTCTTCCCAATTTTGTGGATTTATCCACCTGTCGTCTTTGTAATTGCCGACTTTCAGATTGGGTCTGAGTGGACATCCAGCTTGTTGGTGATGAAATTTTTTCTGTTTCTTAGTTTTCCTTCAGCGGACGCCCTTTCCCCACAGAGCTAGGCCTTCCTGGGTTCAGCTGTGCTTACTGTGAAACTCTCAGTCCTCAGCGCTTCCAATTGCTTTTCTCCTTGTGGGGATGGAACCAGCTGAGCCTGACTCAAAGGACACCCAGTCCCGTATACTCCACACTGAGAAGCGCCACACTGGCTGAAAGAGTTGCGCTGGCAACCCCTGTGGCTCCTCCACTGGGTAGCTCCCAGTTTGTGGTCCACAGAAATTCGTCTGAAATTGCGGCGTCCACTCGCTCTCTGTGCTTTCACTGGGAGCTACAATCCTGAGCTGTTGCTAATCGGCCATCTTGGATCTCTCTCTGCCCAGTGATGAAGTTTTTTCTGTTTCTTAGTTTTCGTTTGGTGGACGCCCCTTCCTCACAGAGCTGGACCTTCCTGGTTTGGCTGTGCTTGCTGTGAAACTCTCATTCCTCAGCGTTTCCAATTGCTGTTCTCCTTGTGGGGATGGGGCCAGCTGAGCCTGACTCAAAGGACACCCCATCCCGTATACTCTGCACCGAGAAGCGCCGTGCCGGGCAGCCGGCTAAACAGCCATGCCGGCCAAAAAAGTCACACTGGTAACCCGTATGGCTCCTCCACTGGGAATCTCCTGGTCTGTGGGCAACAAAAATTCGTCTGAAAGTGCGTCGTCCACTCGCTCTCTGCACTTTCACTGGGAGCTACAATCTTGAGCTGCTGCTAATTGGCCATCTTGGATCTCTCTCTGACTCTTTTATTATTATGAAATCTCCTCCTTCACCTCTAGTAATACTTTGTCTTGAAGCCTATCATTGTTGATATTGATATAGCCATTCCATCCTTTGTATGCTTACTACATGCATGATATACCCTTTTCTATGCATTTACTTTCAACCGCTCTGTGTCTTTATATTTACAGTGCATTCATGGTAAACAGCATATAGTTGAGTATTGCTTCTTAATTCATTTTGATAATCTAATCCCTGCTCGCTCTCTCTCTCTCTCTTTTTTTTTTTTTTTTTTTTTTTGAGATGGAGTTTTGCTCTTGTTGGCCAGGCTGGAGTGCAGTGGCACAATCTCAGTTCACTGCAACCTCCGCCTCCTAGATTCAAGCGATTCTCCAGCCTCAGTCTCCCAAGTAGCCAGAATTACAGGCATGCACCACCACTCCCCACTAATTTTGTATTTTTAGTAGAAATGGGGTTTCTCCATGCTGGTCAGGCTGGTCTCGAACTCCCAACCTTAGGTGATAGGCCTGCCTTGGCCTCCCAAAGTGCTAGGATTATAGGCATGAGCCACCCCACCCAGCCCACTGCTCTCTTTTTTAGCTTTTTTAGTTAGCTATTTAGTTTGTTAGTTAGTTTGTTTGTTTGTTTGTTTGTTTGTTTGTTTGTTTTGAGACAGTGTCTCACTCTGTCTCCCAGGTTGGAATGCAGTGGTGTAATCTCAGCTCACTTCAGCCTCAACCTTCCAGGCTCAAGTGATTCTCTCACCTCAGCCTCCCGAGTAGCTGAGATTACAGGTGCATGCCACCATACCCAACTAATTTTTGTATTATTTGTAGAGACAGGGTTTTGCCTTGTTGCCCAGGTTGGGCTCAAACTCCTGAGCTCAAGTGATACACCTCCTCAGCTTTCCCAAGTGCTGAGATTACAGGTATGAGCCACTGCACCCAGCCAATCACTGCTTTTTAATTGGAGTGTTTAGACTATTAACATCTAATATAATTATAAACATGATTGGGTTTAGGTTGACCACTTTATTGTTTTCTGTTTGTCCCCTCCATTTTTTGTTTCATGTTTTCTACCTTCTTTTAGATTACTGGAATATTTTTTTAGAATTTCATTTAAATCTATCTATGGGCTTATAAACTCTCTCTTTGCATTGATTTTTAGTGGTTATGGTAAAGATTGAAATATACATCTTTAACTTTTTGCCCTCTACCTAGAGCTAATATCCACTTCATGTAAAATGTAGAAACCTTACACCATACAAATCCATTTACCACCTCCATCCTTCATTCTATACATTGTCATGTTTAAATCTGCATTCTTTATAAGCCCCATATAATAATGTTATAGTTTGTGGCTTAAGTAGAAAAATGCATTTTAAGAAACTGAGGGAAAAATGTATATTTACTCAGATATTTTTAATTTGTTCATTTTTCTCACAAAATGATAGAAAGGAACAACAGAGGCAAGCAGTCCCAGGATTGATTCAATGGCTCAACAGTCATTAAAAACTAGAAACCTTTTATCTTCCTATTCTAACTATTCAAACTAACATCAAATTAGTTTGGTCTACAGGCTTGTCCCTCCCTGGCCATATTATGTCAGTAATATTTCAGGAAGCCCCACCTGTAGATATATCTGTCTCCAAGTGTTTCATTCAGCACTTTCCAAGAAGTACACTGGCAGGACCCAAGCCCATGCCTTTGAATAAGAAATTGAGGAAAGCATCTGGCATTGTAAGTGTTTTCGCCCTCTGTCATGAAAAATGGGAATAAGAATGGCTGTTGTGTAGATAATCAACAGCTACTGCCAAAACCCCTTACTTCTATCTATTGGTGGTGGTTCCTGACACTGCTATATTTAGAAAAATTGAAGACTCGGTTTAGAAGAACTAAAGACTGGTCAATATGCAATGTCTGCCATACGTATAGAAAAGAATGGTGGGATGTTGTTCATTCATTGGCTGAAAATGTCTCACACAATTCTGGAAGTATTGCCCTCAGTATTAAATCTGTCAACCCCTCAGTGCTTTAGAAATTCACTGCCTAGATTTAAACTTTAGTGTTAATACACACTACTACTTAAGATGCTCACCTGCCTCTAGAACTCTTCCTGTCCATTGATGACTCAACTTTTACACTCAACTTTAGATTCAACCATATACAATTTCATATTAGTTATTAGTTCCAAGCCCAGTCTAGTCTAAACTAAACAATTACTAGCATTTCAACATAAATCTGCATAAGATTGTCCACCACTACCCCACCTTGCCTCATACTCCAGGATATACCTAAAGAGCAAAGTTTAGCATAAAGTAATTAATGGTGATTTTTTTTGGTCAATTTTAATGAAGATCATTTTTGATAGAGGAAATTTCCTAAAGATCCTCAAATTACTCTGTACTTTCCAAACTAATACTGATTAAAGACAGATTTGAAACTGCTATAGAATATTTTTAATATTTAGCAACTGGTCTGCTATATCCTAGAACCAGAAAACTACAACATTTTTATCAGTAAATGTATATAATCAAAGCCAACAATTGCTAATTCAAACATTGGATGATACTGCTTGCTTGCCTTTTTTTTTCTTTCTTTCTTTCTCTTTCTCCTTCTCTTTCCCTCCCTCCCTCCCTCTTTTCTTTCCTCCCTCCCTCTTTTCCTTCCTTCCTTCCTTCCTTCCTTCTTTCTTTCTTTCTTTCTTTCTTTCTTTCTTTCTTTTCTTTCTTCTTTTTTTCTTTCTTTTTTTTTTTTTTTGCGGGCAATGGAGCCCGGCGACGATGACGCCGCCACTGCGCCTGCGCCGGTGCCCTATATTTCATTTTTAATTTATCCACAACTACCAAAAGTCAACCTCCTTATGACTCCTTAAATGAGAGATGAAGTATATCATATTCTTCACCGCATTCTGTAGAGCCTGGAACATGAGAGGCACTCAAATGTCTGAGTGGGTTAATACTTAATAGGGTGCCAAGCAGAATTAGTGCTAAAATACTTACAAATTGGAAGATAAAAAAAGGCATACCAAAAATTTCCAAAAGAAAGTCTAGCCCATTTAGCCCAGTCATCAATATTGTCAGGAAACAGAAAATCTAAAGGCCAGGCACAGGGGCTCATGCCTATAATCCCAGCACTTTGGGAGGCTGAGGCTGAAGGACTTTTTGAGCTCAGGAGTTCAAGACCAATCAGGTCAGCATAGTGAGACCCTGTCTCTACAAAAAAATTAATAATAATTTAAAAAATAGTTGGGGATGTGGTAGCACATTGCTCTAGTCCTAGCTACTCGGGGGGCTGAGGCAGTAAGATTACTTAAGCCCAGAAATTTGAGGCTGCAGTGAGCTATAATCTCACCACTGTACTCCAACCAGCTTGGGGGATGAGGTAAAATTCTGTCTCCAAAAAAAAAAAAAAGGTTAATTTATAGTGACATACAGAATATATTACAATGTAATTACTGAACTTGAATTAAAAAGATGTTTTAGGCCGGGTGCAGTGGCTCACACCTATAATCCCAGCACTTTAGGAGGCTGAGGTGGGTGGATCACCTGAGGTCAGGAGTTTGAGATCAGCCTGACCAACATGGTGAAACCCTGTCTCTACTAAAAATACAAAAATTAGCTGGATGTGATGGTGCATGCCTGTAATCCCAGCTACTATGGAGGCTGAGGCAAGAGAATCACTTGAACCCAGAAGGCGAAGGATGCGGTGAGCCAAAATGGTGCCATTGCACTCCAGACAGGGCAATAAGAGTAAAACTCCATCTCAAGAAAAAAAAAAAAAAGGCGAGGCGCCTGTAGTCTCAGCTACTCAGGAGGCTGAGGTGGGAGAATTACTTGAACCTGGGAGGTGGAGGTTGCAGTGAGCCAAGATCGCACCACTGCACTCCAGCCTGGTGACAGAGTGAGACACAGTTCCCCCCCGTCCCCCCCAAAAAAACCTGTTATTGTGAAGATAGATAAAAGTTATCTGGGGTCTAGCTTAAACATTTTGTTTTTTTTAATCTCAGAGTTTCATGTGTGTTTTTCCTTTGTGAAACTTTGAATGTGGTAGACAAATTTGAATATCTTAACTCAACTGCAATTTATTGGATATAAATGAAGGAACTCACTGACTTTAAAACTGCTTTTCCCATGGCTGACTTTTCCTACTTAACGAACAGTGAGAGACCTTACTCTGACTTCATGATTCTGACACCCTCCACTCTATCTTCAATTGTAGATCTAGTTGTATGTTTAAGGTCAATGATAAGTCTAAAACACAATTTTCTTTAAAATGTCTGGAGTTTCTTGAATTATTTGTTTTACATTAGGGTAATCAACATCTTCTTTTGTTAAAGAGAATTTTAGACCATTTACTTTATCAGCATAAATACAATACAGTGGCTTGTTTAGTTTTTATAAAAAATTTTTTAGAGACAGAGTCTGTCCCCTAGGCTGAAGTACAGTGGCACTATCAGCTCACTGTAGCCTCCAATTCCTGCCTCATAAGTAGCTGGAATTACAGATGTGGGCCACCATGCCTGGCTAAATTTTTCTGTTTTGTAGAGATGGAGTGTTGCTCTTTTGCCAAGGCTGGTGTTGAGCTCCTGGCCTCGAGCAGTCCTCCTGCCTCAGCCTCCCAAAGTGCTGGGATTACAAATGTGAACCACTGCACCTGCCTTGCCCTGTTTAGCCTTTTTTTTTTTTTTTTTTTTTTAAAAGACGTATGGAGTCTTGCTTTGTTGCCCAGGCTGGAATACAGTGGTGCGATATCAGCTCAAGTCAGTTTCTACCTCCCAGGTTCAAGTGATTGTCCTGCCTCAGCCTCCTGAGTAGCTGGGACTACAGGCATGTGCCACCATGCCTGGCTAATTTTTGAATTTTTTTTTTTTTTTTAAAGTTGAGGTTTCACCATGATGGCCAGGCTGGTTTTGAACTCCTGACCTCAGGTGATCTACCCACCTCAGCCTCCCAAAGTGCTAGGATTACAGGCGTGAGCCACCATGCCTGGCCAATTTTTGAATTTTTAGTAGAGACAGGGTTTTGCCATGTTGGCCAGGCTTGGCCTTGTTTAGCTGTACTTTCTGGGTTGTGATAGGGATAGTATAAGCTATTAATTTTAATCTAAATTTTGTAGTACAACAAATTAGATTAAATAAATGACAGTTTATCATTAAAAGGGATGGGCTTCATGAGAAAAATCTTTTTTACCTAGAAAAAGTGTTGTAGGCCGGGCGTGGTGGCTCATGCCTGTAATCCTACCACTTTGGGAGGCCAAGGTGGGTGGATCACTTGAGGTCAGGAGTTCTAGACCAGCCTGGCCAACATGGTGAAACCTGTCTCTACCAAAGAGTACAAAAATTAGCCAGGCGTGGTGGTGTGCCTGTAGTTCCAGATACTTGGGAGGCTGAGGTGGAAGAATCACTTAAACTTGGGAGGTGGGGGTTGCAGTGATCTGAGATTGCGAGATTGCACTCCAGCCTAGGCAACAGAGTGAGACCCTGTCTCAAAAACAAAACAAAGAAACAACAGTTGCATACAGTGTTTGTTTGTTTGAGTCAGAGTCTCGCACTGTAGCCCAGGCTAGAGTGTAGTGGCTTGTTGAGGCTCACTGCAATATCTGCCTCCCAGGTTCAAGGGATTCTCCTGCCTCAGCCTCCTGAGTAGCTGGGGTTATAGGCGCCTACCACCATGCCCAGCTAATTGTTTGTATTTTCAGTAGAGACGGGGTTTCACTATGTTTGCCAGGCTGGTCCTGGATCCTATGATCCACACACCTTGGCCTCCCAAAATGCTGGGATTACAGGAGTGAACCACTGCACCCAGCCACAGTGTTTGTTTTGGTGGAAATAATTATTGAAATGAAGACTGTCTAGAGTTTTAAAGATACACTTAGAAAATAGTGATTTATTTAGAAGAAAATGACTTAGATAGTTGAAACATCTCAATAAATAGCAAATCATTTGTTGTATAAAACATTAACTATAGGGTTGACAAGAAAATTATAATTTAAAAGAGGGAAGTTGGTCCTTTCTAGTTAAATTGAAGTGTTTACCTAGTACTCATGTGTACAAGAATATTTACCAAATCATTGTGATAGTGAGAAATAGGAAATAAAGGATCTGTTGTGGTTTAGACATAGAGTAGCAGAATATACAGCAGTAGAAAAAGGAACAAACCAGCCTGTCCAAAATGGTGCAACCCCATCTCTACTAACAATACCAAAATAATGAGCTTGGTGGTGGGTGCTTATAATCCCAGCTACCTGGGAGGCTGATGCAGGAGAATCACTTGAACCTGGGAGGTAGAGGTTGCAGTGAGCTGAGATTGCACCATTGCACTCCAGCCTGGGAGATAGAGCAAGACTCTGTCTCAGAAAAAAGAAAAGGGAACAAACTAGATCTGTCTGACATACCTAAGTCTCATCTCTTTTTTTGATTCAGTTTGTGCCATTTTGCCCTTTGCTCTCCCTTGCTTTCCCCTCAAATCTTGTTGGTAGTGAGTTTTCTAGTATCGCCTTTTGTCGCTGATGCTTTTTAACTCGTCAGACATAAAAGTGTTAAGCTCTGGTGTGCATTATAATTTCCTGAGGCCTTGTTAAAATAGTTTGGCTCCACCTCAGAGTTTCTGACCTGGTAATTGTGGGGTGGAGCCTGTAAATTTGCATTTCTAATAAGCTTTCTTGTGATAATGATGCTGCTGTGTCAGTATCTCAGTTTTGAGAACTACTGGTCTAACTGTTCTTTCTTTGCAGTTCAATAATCTTAAAAGAGGTTAAGCTTAATTTCCCAAATAATCAGACATTTCTAATTTGTACATTTCTAATGTTTTAGATCCAGATTTAAAGAACCATGGTATAGCAGAACACTCAAGTCCTTACCTTTGGTTTGTATTTTGTTTTCTTATAAAATTGGGAATAGGTCTAAATGATCTCTTGTGACCCTGAAATTTTATATATGTATATATACATATTTTAATATGTTTTTAATATGTACAACATATATAATGTATGCATTGTTATATATATACATCATTATAGATAATGCACAAATACATATGTATTTATGTGTGTAATATACACGTATATATAACATATAACATATTTAAAACATGTATTAAAATATGTACATTTTTTTTTTAGAGATGCGGTCTCATTTTTGTTGCCCAGGCTGGGGTATAGTGACATGATCCACTGCAGCCTCGAACTCCTGGGCTCAAGCAATCCTCCTGCCTCAGCTCCTGGGTAGCTAGGACTACAGGCTCCCTCCACCATGCTGGGCTAATTAAAAAAAAATTTTTTTGTAGCGACAGAGTCTCACTATGATGACCAGGCTGGTCTGGAGCTCCTGGCCTCAAGCCATCCTCCCACCTTAGCCTCCCAAAGTACTGGGATTACAGACATGAGCCACCATGCCCAGCCCTGAAATTACAATGCTATGAATCATAATCTTTGTTTAAATATTTCCATAGTGTGATTTTAACCACCAGAGAGCCTTGATTTATATAGCAATATTCAGACTACTAAAACTTGACTTTAGAGCCATTTTTCTACAAAGTTAATTATAACCTCTCTCAGTTTCCCATATTGTTCCTGTCACTTTATATTGTAGGGTAAAGACCAAAAGGGTAAACAGATCTTTCCCATGCCATTTTAATTTTGTTTCATAATTGTTATGATTGAGGAAGGAGGGTGGTTTAAAAATAGCTTGTAGGAAACATTAATTTTTACCAACTAATAGCTTAAATTGCCTACTCAGGATACAGTGAAAGGGAAATCTGCACATGCCTTGAAGGATGCCCTCCTCTCAAGGAGTTTAGAGGGTTTCTTTTTGCTATAGTGATGTGATATATATACGTCATAGGCTTTCAAAGTTTTGATGTTCTCCTTTAATTATCTTTTTTTCTTAAAAAAAATATTTTTTTGAGGCAAAGTCTTGCTCTGTTGCCCAGGCTGGGGTGCAGTGGCACGATTTCAGCTCACTGCAGCCTCTGGCTCCTGGGTTCCAGTGATTCTACTGCCTCAGCCTCCCTGGTAGCTGGAATTACAGGCATACACGACCACACCCGGCTAATTTTTGTATATTTAATAGAGACAGGGTTTCACTATGTTGGTTAGGCTGGTCTCAAACTCCTTACCTCAGGTAATCCACCTGCCTCAGCCTCCCAAAGTACTAGGATTATCAGGCATGAGCTGCCACTACCTGGCTGAGAATCTTTTTATAAATTGAGAATGTCAAAGTTCCCTACCCACCACCTTTTTCTAAACTTAATTATATATACATTTCTCCCTCAGTATCCATGGAAGGTTGGTCCCAGGTCCTTCCATAGATACCAAAATTTATAGCTGCTCCAGTCCCTGATATAAAATGGCGTAGTATTTGCATATAACGTATGCACTTCTTTCTGTATACTTTAACTCTTCTCTAGATTACTTACAAAACCTAATACAGTGTAAATGCTCTGTAAATAGTTGTTACACTGTGGTGTTTAGGGAATAATGACCAAAGAAGTCTGCACATGTTCAGTACAGACACCATTTTTTCTCCAGTGTATTTGATCCACAGTTGGTGGAACCCATAGACACAGAGGGCTGGCTGTACTTTATTTCCCTATTGCTCTTTCTCATAAAATAGAAAGTTGAAATTAATGTGTAGGTTTAAGGCCAACTGTTAAAGCACAGCATGATATATTTGGGTATTTTTTTTTCCTGCCCACATGTTCTGACTAGATCAGGGCTTTTATTAAATTTTAAGATTTGCTGGGGGTGGTGGCTCACTTCTGTAATCCCAGCACTTTGGGAGGCCAAGGGGGCGGATTACCTGAGGCCAGGAGTTCAAGACCAGCCTGACCAACACGGAGAAACCCCGTCTCTATAAAATTAGTGGGGCGTGGTGGCACATTCCTGTAATCCCAGCTACTTGGGGAGGCTGAGTCAGGAGAATCACTTGAATCTGGGAGGTGGCGATTGCAGTGAGCTGATGACGCCATTGCACTCCAGCCTGGACAACAAGAGTGAAACTCTGTCTCAAAAATAAAAAAATAAATTTTAAGATTCAACTTCAGTTTTGATCATAATGTAGAGACATCAGTTTTATAGATTGTATGTTAATTTGCTCTAATTGGGTTTTCACTATTTAGGTTACCCCTCAAATGATGACAGTTTTTTTTTGAGTGGGAGTCTCACTCTTGTTGCCCAGGCCGGAGTGCAGTAGCGTGATCTCAGCTTGCTACAACCTCTGCCTCCCGGGTTCAAGCAATTCTCCTGCCTCAGCCTCCCAAGTAGCTGGGATTACAGGTGCCTGCCATCATGCCTGGCTAATTTTTGTACTTTTAGTAGAGATGGGCTTTTACCGCGTTGCCAGGCTGGTCTCGAACTCCTGACCTTAGGTAATCCGCCTGGCTCGTGCTGGGATTATAGATGTGAGCCACTGCACTCAGTCATGATGCCATTTTTTTTTTTTTTTTTTTTTTTTGAGATGGAGACTCACTCTGTCTCTGTTGCCCAGGCTAGAGTGCTGTGGCGTGATCTCAGCTCACTGCAACCTCCTGGGTTCGAGCAATTCTCCTGCCTCATCCTCCCAAGTAGCTGAGACTACAAGCGCATGCCACCATGCCTAGCTATTTTTTTGTATTTTTAGTAGATACGAGGTTTCACCATGTTAGCCAGGATGGTCTCGATCTCCTGACATGATCTGCCTGCCTTGGCCTCCCAAAGTGCTGGGATTACAGGCATGAGCCACCATGCCCAGTCCATGATGACAATTTTTAACAGCTATTTTAATCCAAATTGATAGGGTAATTCTTGCACAGACCCACTTGGTTAAAAAAGAAGAAAAAGAAAATTTTAGAGGGTAATTTGTTTTTCAAATAGGCAGTATACACACTTGGATAAAATTCAAAAGGTATAAAAGGAATATATATAACTCCCATTCTTACCCCAAAGCTTTCCTTCCTAAAGGCAATTTATTAACTAGTTTCATGTGTGTGCTTTAGAGATATTTAATGCACATGTAAAGATGGATAGTTACATGCTTGTTACGTAACTTTACATGTTATGTGCACATGTAAAGATAGATAGTTACCAGCCTAGGTGTCTCGCTCTGTCACCTAGGCTAGAGTGCAGTGGCACAATCTCAGCTCACTGCAACTTCCGACTCCCAGGTTTAAGCGATTCTCCTGCCTCAGCCACCCAGGTAGCTGGGATTACAGGTGCATCACCATGCCTGGCTAATTTTTGTATTTTTCATAGAGATAGGATTTCACCATGTTGGTCAGGCCGGTCTCGAACTCCTGACCTTGTGATCTGCCCACCTTGGTCTCCCAAAGTGATGGAATTACCGGTGTGAGCCACCACGCCTGGCCCAAATGTATGTTTAAGAATAAAAAACTGGCCAGGCACTGTGGCTCACACCTGTAATTCCAACAATTTGGGAGGGTGAGGCGGAAGGATCGCTTGAGTCCAGGAGTTAGAGACCAGCGTGGGCAACATAGTGAGACCGTTTTTACATTAAAAGATAATAATAAACAACTTTGAGATACATACAGTCAAATTAAGTGTACAATTTGAGTTTTGACAAATACACATATAGTTGTACAACCTCTACCAAAATAATGATTTTAAACATTTCTATCACTTCTCGGATTTTTTTCATGTCTGTTTATAGTCATTCCCTCTTCCAACTCTCTAGCCACTGGAACCATGGATCTGCTTTCTGTCACTACAGTTTTGCCTGTTCTAGAATGTCATATAAATGGAATCATACATCATGTAGCCTTATGTCTGGGTTCTTTCACTTAACAGTATGCTTTTGAGATTCAGCTGTATCAATGCCTTCAGCCAAGGAAGTGTTGAATTAGTGTGTTAAATATCTATTAGCCTAAGTTTGGCTTAGGGTTTTAAAATTAGTTACACTGGCTCATGAAATGGACTGATGGATCTTGTATTCTGCTTAGATAAATCTTAACTCTTGAGTTAAAAACCTTGATGTAATTCAGCATGGAAAAAAGTAACTCAGTTTGAAAGGAGCAAAAGATTAAGGATAAATCAAAAGTAAAATTCCACTTAATAAACATGGCAGGACTTCAGAATTGTTCAATTCAATAGTTAAATTGTTAAATTCAAATTATATTTTAATAACCTGTTGCTACAGCAGTGTCTTAAATTAAACCAGGTGTTCTTAGTTATACCGACCTGTGCTGTCAGTAATGTTTGAGAATGGGAACTACACAGTAGGCTATTTTTTTTTCCTTGAGATGGGCAGGATATCTCAATTTTGGAGACACAGAATTCAAAAATTGAGATATTTGAGTAAGTTAACCATTTTCTCAATCCAGAGCCTTCTTTTTTTCAAACTTTAGTTTTGTACTCCAAGCATATAGACAGGATGAAACAACGTAATTGGTATAATAAAAAATTGGTAAAATAAAAAAATGCCTACTTGAACACCTTAACTCTGAGACGGGGACTTACAGTAAATATTTGTGCTGCAAATTAAAAAATAAATAATATTTGTAATATGAAATCACACCTTTATAGCACTTAATAAGAGTCTGGTTTTTGCATTGAAAAAATCTTAGACTTTTTTACTGTTGTAGTTTTAAAACATAATCAAAAACTAGTTCTTCTTGAGAACTTGTTTTTGTCTCAAAAACCAAGCTGAGGGGAAATGGAATATAGTATAATTTCCTGCCTTGTGATTTTTCAGGCATCCCCACCCAATAACAAGTCTCAAGTTTCTGGGCTTTTATGTTTAAAAAGCTGAGAAGCTGATAACTGGTTGTAAAGCATTACTACAGGTAGACCAGTCTCTGACTGCAAGATTTTTTTTTTCTTTTTTTTTTTGTTTTGAGATGGTATCTCACTCTGTTGCCCAGGCTGGAGTGCAGTGGCATCATCTTGGCTCACTGCAACCTCTCTTTCCCAGGTTCAAGTGATTCTTCTGCCTCAGCCTCCCAAGTAGCTGGGATTACAGGTGTGTGCCACCATGCCCAGCTAATTTTTTTTTTCTTTTTTTTGAGACAGAGTCTCATTCTGTTGCCAGGTGCCAGGCTGGAGTGCAGTGGCACCATCTTGGCTCACTGCAACCTCTGCCTCCCGGGTTCAAGCGATTCTCCTGCCTCAGCCTCCCTAGTAGCTGGGACTACCGGCATGTGTTACCATGCCCAGCTAATTTTTGTCTTTTTTAGTAGAGACAGGCTTGTTGCCAGGTGGGTCTCGAACTCCTGACCTCAAGTTATCTGCCTGCCTCAGCCTCCCAGACTGCTGGGATTACAGGGGTTAGCCATTGTGCCTGGCCCATAATACATGTTTTACCTTCCTTATTTATTTGCTAAGCTCTGAACAAAGCAAAAGTGATCCACTTTTCATTGAAGAATCCAAAATACCTTAAAGATTCACTAGTCTACTCATCTTTGACTCTGAAGGACTGCTGTTAAAAGAGTTTCACCAGTAAGACAGAGAATATTGGCAACAATATAAACTTTAGTAATGGATAAAAGGTACATTTATGTTGAATATATTTGTTTTCTTTCTTTTTTCTGAAGGAATTGAATGACCTGGCCCGTGACCCTCCAGCACAGTGTTCAGCAGGTCCAGTTGGAGACGATAGTAAGTATTTAAACGGAATAATGGAGTAATAGCATAGCAGTGGTTATTTTGTGTGAAGAAACAATTACGCTATAGGGAAGAGACAGTGTTTAACCTTTAGTGGCCCATGAAGGGAGCAACTCTGTGTTCATCACATTTTCATCTGTGTTGTTCATTACATTTTGAATCTTCTGCCAGTTATTGGCTGTATAGTTGTTCTGGTCCCCTCCTACCTGACCTTCATCCTTTCTGGATATTTTCCTGGAGTGAAATATTTGAGCTTTTACCTACAACTAGCTATTATTCTTGAGTAAGATAATACTAAAGATGCTGATATGTGTGTCTGCGTCTGACTTTCTACTGGCTGATACTTGCGAAATCAGGTTTTTATTTTTTATTATTTTTTGAGACAGAGTCTCGCTTTGTCATCCAGGCTGGAGTGCAGTGGTGTGATCTCGGCTCACTGCAGCCTCTGCCTCCTGGGTTCAAGTGATTCTCGTGCCTCAGCCTCTCGAGTAGCTGGGATTACAGGTGCATGACACCACGCCTGACTAAGTTTTATATTTTTAGTAGAGACAGGGTTTCGCCATGTTGGCCAGGCTGTTCTCAAACTCCCGGCCTCAAGTGATCTGCCCACCTTGGACTTCCAAAGTGCTGGGATTACAGGCATGAACCACTGCACCCAGACAAAAGCAGGTGTTTATTTTTAATGTTCAATGTATCTGCTTAATTGTGTCTAAAATAATTTATGAGAGGATCTTAATGCATACATTGGATGATAACTTCCTCTATGTTCCACTTTGTTTCAACATAGTTTTTTCCCATATAGTGCTTTTAAATTTTTTTTTTTTGAGACGGAGTTTTGCTCTTGTTGCCCAGGCTGGAGTGCAGTGGCTCGATCTCAGCTCACTGCAACCTCTGCCTCCTGGGTTCAAGTGATTCGCCTGCCTCAGCCTCCTGAGTAGCTGGTATTACCTGCATATGCACCACGCCTGGCTAATTTTTTTTTTTTTTTTTTGTATTTTTAGTAGAGACGGGTTTCACCGTATTGGCCAGGCTGGTCTCAAATGAACTCCTGATCTCTTGATCTGCCCTTGTCGGCCTCCCAAAGTCCTGAGATTACAGGCATGAGCCACCCCTCCTGGCCCTTTTAACTTTTTTTTAAAGAGGATATATTTGAATGAGACTGCTATGTAATGTAAAACTAATTCACAAAAAACCTGTAACATTTGGTTGGGTGCGATGGCTCATGCCTGCAATCTCAGCACTTTGGGAGGCCAAGGCAGGTGGAACAGTTGAGACCAGGAGTTCAAGACCAGCTTGGCCAACATGATGAAACCCTGTCTCTACAAAAAAACACACAAAAATTAGCTGGGTGTGATGGTACATGCTGGTAGTTCCAGCTACTTGGAAGGCTGAGGTGGGAGGATCACTTGAGTCTGGGAAGCAGAAGATGCAGTGAGCTAGAATCGTGCCACTGCACTCTAGCCTGGGCAACAGAGCAAAACACTGTCTCAAAAAAACAAAAACAGGGCCAGATGCAGTGGCTCACGTCTGTAATCCCAGCACTTTGGGAGGCCAAGGGCGGGTGGATAATGAGGTCAGGAGTTCAAGACGAACCTGGCCAAGATGGTGAAACCTCTTCTCAACTAAAAATACAAAAAAAGCCAGGCATGGTGGTAGGCAGTTGTAATCCCAGCTACTTGGGAGGCTGAGGCAGAGAATTACTTGAACCCAGGAGGTTGAGGTTGCATTGAGCCGAGATTGAGCCACTGCAATACAGCCGGGGTGACAGAGTGAGACTTCGTCTCAAAAAAAAAAAAAAAAAATTGTAACATTTAACAAATAATATTTTAAAGTAAGCATACTTATAAACATTTGTGTAAGAAAAGTATGTAGATTAAGACCAAGATGAGTACACGATTAAATTAGCTTATGTTTAAAATTGTTTTTGTTTTGTTTTGTTTTGTTTTCTGAGACAGTCTCACTCTGTCACCCAGACTGGAGTGCAGTGGTGGGATCTCGGCTCACTGCAACCTCTGCCTCCAGTCTTTAAGCAATTCTTGTGCCTCTCCTTCCGAGTAGCTGGCATTACCGGCACCTGCCACCGTGCCTGGCTAATTTTTATAGTTTTAATAGAGATAGGGTTTCACCATCTTGGCCAGGCTGGCCTTGAACTCCTGACCTCAGGTGATCCACCTGCCTTGGCCTCCTGGAGTTCTGCGATTATAGGCATGTGATACCACGCCCAGCCTCAAATTATTTTTTCCTCATTTTTCTTTTTCTTTCTTTCTTTCTTTCTTTCTTTTTTTTTTTTTGAGACTGAGTCTTGCTCTGTCACCCAGGATGGAGTGTAGTGGCGCAATCTCAGCTCACTGCAACCTCTGCCTCCTGGATTCAAGCGATTCTTCTGCCTCAGTCTCCTGAGTAGCTGGGACTACAGGTGTGTGCCACAACACCCAGCTAATTTTTTGTATTTTTAGTAAAGATGGTGTTTCACCATGTTAGCCAGGATGGTCTCGATCTCCTGACCTTGCGATCCACCTACCTCGGCCTTGCAAAGTGCTGGGATTACAGTTGTTCGCCACCACGCCCTGCCATATTTTTTCCTGATTTTTCTTAATAATGTTGTGTCTGGGCTAGGCCTGTAATCTCAGTGGTTAGGGAGGCTGAGGCAGGCAGATCAGTGGAACCCAGGAGTGTGAGACCAGCCTGGGCAACATGGCGAAACCCTATCTCTACAAAAAGATACAAACATTAGCCTGACATGGTGGTGCATGCCTGTAGCCCCAGCTACTTGGGAGTTTGAGGTGCGAGGATCACTTGAGTCCAGAAAGTTGAGGCTTCAGCGAGCCGAGATTATGCCACTGCACTCCAGCCTGGGGAGCCGGGAGCAAGACTCCCATCTCAAAAAAAAAAAGTGAAAAAAAGAATGTGTCTGGTCTGCTAAATCCTGAAGAATCAAAGCAAGGCCCTTTTACAAGGATTACTTTACAAAATAAGTATCGTAAGTTATGAGTCTAAGTACATGTCATGTAAAAACTCATTTACATTTTTACATTCTCATTTACCTAGCGTGAGTAACTATAGTATTTGGTGCCAAACAGGGCAGGCTAAATACTTAAATCATACAAAATGATTTAGTAAGTGCTCTTATATACATTGTCTCATGTAAGCCTTACAACAACTCATTTAGGTGAGTAGATTAGAAATTTTAAACTGTTTTAGAAAAGAGTCCCATGAGAAGCTCATGGAGATTCTCCAAGTGGACTCATTCTCAGGTTTTCTGATTGTAGTTTGTCATTCCACCGTATCATACGGTCCACATACATCAGTGTATTCTTTCTGTTAAGTTGGAAAAATGCTTTTGTTTTAGGTAAATTCCGTAAAGTTAAATTAAGAATGGCTGAAAATCTTAAATTAAAAGTGGTTGGAGTCAGGATTTGATTTCATTTTTGAAGTTTTCTTTAACATGCTAAAGTAATTTGTCTTTGCTTTGCTTCTGCCATAGTTAGCACTATTACATTTCTTTCTCAGACTCCAAAATTGTTTCCTTTGGAGAGTTAAAATAAAACTCTACCACAGCCAATTGCGGTAGCTCATGCCTGTAATCCTAGCACTTTGGGAGGCCAGGAGTTCAAGATCAGTCTGGCCAACATAGTGAAACCCCATCTCCACTAAAAATATAAAAATTAGTTGGGCGTAGTGGCATCTGTCTGTAATCCCAGCTACCTGGGAGGCTGAGGCAGGAAAATCACTACGGGAGGTGGAGATTGTAGTGAGCTGAGATCATCCCACTGCACTCTAGCCTGGGTGATAGAGCAAGACTCTATCTCCCCCCGCCAAAAAAAAAGTATTGTACGGTGGCTTACGCCTATAATCCCAGCACTTTGGGAGGCCGAGGCAGGCAGATCACGAGGTAAGAGATCGAGACCATCCTGGCCAAATTGGTGAAACCCTGTCTCTACTAAAAATATAAAAATTAGCTGGGCGTGGTGGCGTATGTCTGTAGTCTTAGCTACTCAGGAGACAGGCAGGAGAATTGAACCTGGGAGGCGGAGGTTGCAGTGAACTGAGATCACTGCACACTCCAGCCTGGTGACAGAGCAACACTCTGTCTAAAAAAAAAAAAAAAAAAAAAAACTCCTGTAACTCAATATAAAAATAAATAACCCAATTTAAAAATGGTCAAAGGATTTGAATAGACATTTCTCCAGAGAAGATGGCCAGTGAAAGATGAAAAGATGCCCAACATCATTTGTCATCAGGGAAATACAAATCAAAACTACAGTGAAGAAGAAGAGCCAGGCACAGTGGCTCATGCCTGTTATCTCAGCTACTAGGAAGACTGAGACTGGAGGATCACTTGAGGCTAGGAGTTTTACGCCAGATTGGGCAGTAAAGCAGGACCCCATCTTTAAAACTACAAATTAGCTGGGAGTGGTGCCTCATGCCTGTAGTCGCAGCTACTCACGAAGCTGAGGTAGGAGGAAGACTTGAGCCCAGACGTTTGAGGCTGCAGTGAGCCGTGATTGGGCCTCTGTACTCTAGCTTATACAACAAATTGAGACCCAGTCTCTGAAAAAAAAAAAAAAAAAAAACAAGTATTGATCAGGTCTTCCTGTTTAACCCCACAGAAGAGTATACAAAGTATAATTGGATAGCTAAATGTACTTTTGTTGTCTTATTTTTGTTACAAGGAGTCAGAATTTAATCTTAGGAGAGTGAAGAGAGAAGCTGTTGGCCTTTTGAAACTTTTGAGCTCCTTTTGACTATCCTGGTACCCGAATCCCTCAGTACCACAGGTTACTGATATTTAGTGTAAAAATAAAGTGGAGACTTGTGCTTTATGTTAAAACATCCAGATTTTAATGTTGATATTTAGTATAAAAATAAATTAGAGATCTGTGCTTTATTTTAAAACATCCAGATTTTAATATACCAGTAAATTTTTTTTCACTTTGCTGCAAAGATCTGGTAAGCAGGAAGAAATGTACTTCCTGAAAGAAGTAAGCTGAAGATTTAATGGCTATATAATCTGTTTCCTTCTCTCTTCTCTTTCCTCCCCTCCTTCTCCCCTCCGTCTCTCCCTCCCCTCTCTCTCGTCTTCCTCTCGTCTGGTCTTCTTTCAAGGTAGGGTCTCACTTTGTTGCCCAGTGCAGTGGTGCGATTACAGCTCACTGAAGCCTCAAACTCCTGGGTTCAAGGGAACCTCCCACCTCAGCCTCCTCAGTAGCTGGGACTATGGGCACATGTCCCTACACTCCTGGTTAATTAAAAACAAATTGTAGCAATAGGGTCTCACCATGTTGCCTAGGCTGGTCTTGGACTTCTGGGCTCAAGTGATCCTCCTGCCTCTGCCTCCCAAAGACCTCTGATTACAGATGTTGAGCCTCTGTACCCAGCTTTCTTTTGTTTTGAATACTTGGTAAATGTGACTCTCTTGAGATCTATACATTCAAGTGTAGGTCTCTGGAGATTCAGTCTGATATTATCAAATATTCTCACTGTCCCCCCCCTTTTTTTTTTGGAGACGAAGTCTCACTCTGTCTCCCAGGCTGGAGTGCAATGGCACGATCTCTGGTCACTGCAATCTCTGCCTCCCGGATTCAGATTCTTCTGCCTCCACCTCCTGAATAGCTGGGATTGCAGGCATGCACCACCACGCCCAGCTGATTTTTTGAAGTTTTAGTAGAGTTGGGGTTTCACCATGTTGGCCAGGCTGGTCTCGAACTCCTGACCTCAGGTGATCTACCCACCTTGCCCTTCCAAAGTGCTAGGATGCCAGGCTTGAGCCACCATTCCTGCCTGTCCCTTTTAACCTCAAGGCTTCATCCACAATAGAAAGAGTAATCATTCATCTGTGAACTTCACATTTAAACTCTCATAAAACAGATCGTGTAACTTACAGTTTGTGTAATTTGGTTTGATAGTATTAAACCAACATAATGTGGGAACTTGTTTTTGTTTATTACTATCAAAACTTTTTCTTTTGGTCAATTTTGATTAATCCTAAGATGGATCATTAAACGAAATATTTTTGAAATAGATGCTTATGTAAAATGTAGCAATATTTTATGCTTATAGGCCAGTATTTCATTCAGTAACTATTTCTGGGGTCCTTTCTACTTGAACCTCTAGTAATTCTTGAGCTATTTCTTCCCTTTTTTTTTGAGATGGAGTTTTGCTCTGTTGCCCAGGCTGGAGTGCAGTGGTGCAAACTCAGCTCACTGCAACCTTTACCTCCCAGTTCAAGCAATTCCCCTGACTTAACCTCCTGAATAGTTGGGACTACAGGCGTGCACCACCATGCCTGGCTAATTTTTTGTATTTTAGTAGAGATGGAGTTTCATTGTGTTAGGATGGTCTCAATCTCCTGACCTTGTGATCTGCCCGCCTCAGCCTCCCAAAGTGCTGGGATTACAGGTGTGAGCCACTGCGCTGGCCATACTTGAGCTGTTTCTAAAAACATTGTAATGTGAGGCAGGTTTGGTACTCTCTCACTACCTTCTTTCATTTATACTTCTACCTATAAGACCTAGCAGTCTAGAAAGGCTTCCAGAGAGTAACCTAAATCAGTGGTTCCAGTAGGTATCTTTATATTTAACCAATGTGACAAAATTCTCAAGATTTAAATGGTAGGTCTTTAAATGCTTTCATTAATTAAACTCATCTTAATGGGTTTTAGTTTCTCTTTCTCTGCCTTTTTATTGGTACTGTAGATTCTAGATCATTTTATGAGAGCCACAAAAATTATTTGTCTTGGTTGCTACATTAGTACATTTCTTCTTCCTTTTTCTTCTCACTCCTATTTTAAAGACTTAGCCCTGTGTATGTATTTTTGCTTATTTTTTTTTGATGGTGGAATTTGACCTTCATAACAGTGAAGACATTAATAAGTATAGTGCTACTCAAATGTGAATAGGTTTTTATCCAGAGCTTAATCCCAATGGATTACATATGTTTAGTCCTATTGGCATGTTAAACAGATATGATCTATGAACTATATGGATATGGATTACAGATGAAATCATCTATGATGTTGAGTGTAAGAGTTCATAATAATGTAAGAATCTTCAGCCTTTTAGAATGGCTCATGACTATAATCTCAGCACTTTGGGAGGCCAAGGCAGGAGGGGATTGCTTGAGGCCAGGAGTTCAAGACCGGCTTGGGGCAACATAGCAAGACCCTATCTTTGGGAAAATAAAAATTAAGGCCAGGCGTGGTGGCTCATGCCTGTAATTCCAGTACTTTGGGAGGCCAAGCCCGGTGAATCACGAGTTAAGGAAATCGAGACCATCCTGGTTAACACGGTGAAACCCCATTTCTAATAATATAAAAAATTCGCTGGGCATGGTGGCATGTGCCTATAGTCCCAGCCACTCTGGAGGCTGAGGCAGGAGAATAGCTTGAACCTGGGAGGTAGAGATAGCAGTTAGCCGAGATCATACCACTGCACTCCAGCCTGGCAACAGAGCGAAACCCCATCTCAAAAAAAGAAAAAGTAAAAATTAAAAAAATTAGCAGGGCATGGTGACATTTGCCTGTAGTCCCAGCTACTCAAGTGGCTGAGGTGGGAGGATCACTTGAGCCCAGGAGTTTGAGGCTTCAGTGAGCCAAGGTTGTGCCACTGTACTCCAGTCCGATCAACAGAGTGAGACAGTGTCTCTTTAAAAAAATTTTTTTTAAAAGGCTTGGCACAGTAGCTCACACTTGTAATCCCAGCACTTTGGGAGACTGAGGCAGGTGGATCATGAGGTCAGGAGTTCAAGACAAGCCTGACCAATAAGGTGAAACTCTGTCTCTACTAAAAATACAAAAAATTAGCTGGGCGTGGTGGCACATGCCTGTAGTCTCAGCTACTCCGGAGGCTGAAGCAGAGAATCACTTCATCCTGGGAGACAGAGGTTGCAGTGAGCCAAGATTGCTTCTCTGCACTCTAGTCTGGGTGACAGATCAAGACTCTGTCTCAAAAAAAAAAAATTTTTTTTTTACTTGATATAAAAAAAAAATCCAGGAGGGTCCGGGTACAGTGGCTTATGCTTGTTATCCCAGCACTTTTGGAGGCTGAGGTGAGGGGATCACTTGAGTATGGGAGTTCAAGATCAGCTTGGGCATCATGGCAATATCCTACCTCTGCAGAAAATAAAAAAATTAGCTGGGTGTGGTGGTGTGTGCCTATAGTCTCAGCTACTTGGGCGGCTGAGACAGGGTCATTTGAGCCTGGGAGGTGGAGGTTGCAGTGAGCTGAGGTTGCACCCTTTACTCCAGTCTGAGGGACAGGAGTGAAACCCTGTCTCTCTCTCTCTCTCTCTCTTTTTTTTAACTCTGTCTCTAAATAAATAAAAATAAAAATCCAGGAGAGCAGAGTACAAGCTGTGGCAATATTAGGAGTCATGGCAGGACAAAGTTTAGAAAGTTTCTTTCACTCTTTGACAGAGTATTGGTTGAAATGATTGGTGCCAAAACTGTAACCAAAGGAGGCATTATGCTTCCAGAATAATCTCAAGGAAAAATATGGCAAGCAACAGTAGTGTTGACAGTTGATTAATTGAGCTCTAAAGGAAAGCGTGAAGAAATTCCACCAGTTAGAACATTAGAGATACAGTTCTAGAATATAGGGGTACCAAAGTAGTTCTAGATGACAAGTTTTTTTTCCTTATTTAGAGATGACAACATTTTTGGAAAGTATGTAGACTGAAATAAATCACTATTGAAATGACATCAATGTGAAGCTGTCCATTCCACTGAAGTTCCGATATCTTTCATCGTGTAATTTCCATGTCTCTCTTTTATAATAAACGAATAATATAACTAATGATAGAAGTAAAATCCAAATGCTGGCCGGGCGCAGTGGCTCACGCCTGTAATCCCAACACTTTGGGAGGCCGAGGTGGGTGGATCACTTGAGATCAGGAGTTCGAAACCAGCCTGTCCAACATGGCGAAACCCCGTCTCTCCTTAAAATACAAAATTAGCTGGGCATGGTTGTGCATGCCTGTAATCCCAGCTACTCAGGAGGCTGAGGCAGGAGAATTGCTTGAACCTGGGAGGCGGAGGTTGTAGTGAGCCAAGATAGTGGGCAACAAGAGCAAAACTCCATCTCAAAAAAAAAAAAAAAAAAAAAAAATCCAAATGCTGGCATGGTCCAGAAAAAATTTACAGGTGTGTTTATAATTGTTATAAAGGTGAACTGCTGAAACTTGTTCAGTGAAATATTTTGATATGAATTAATGCTTCAATTTTATATTAGAAATTCACACACAAGTTAAAATAGAAAAACTGCCAATACCTGATTTCTGTTCCCTATTTTTCTACTCATAGTCTTATACATAGTTACTTTTTGACCCCATGGGGAAAAGTATATATATATATATATATCTAACATAGGGAGCTACAAATAACAGAAGAAAAATATATTTTTTTGGACAATGAAATGTTTCTTGATCTTAAGCACATTCTCCATGTAATTGGCATGCTAGCTGGATGTCTTTTGGCATATTTGTTACATATTTGGCATGAGTAGCACAAAAGCTGATGTCTTCATAAAGGCGCATCAGATAGGCTTCACTTGCCTCCTGTAAAGCACCAATAGCCGGAAGTGTAGATTTGTTTTGAAGTCTGAGCAACTTCTTGCATCAGATGCTGGAAAGGAAGTTTGCTAATCAGAAGTTCAGTGGACTTCTCATGAGATCTATTTTCACGGAGTACCACAGTACCAGACCTGTATCAATGAGGTATCTTCACTCTTCCAGTAAAGGGTATACTCTTGTGAGTGACTTCTGTAGCCAGTTGCTTCGTGGGTGCTTTACCACTGGGTCAATTTGCTGGTAATCTGCCTTGTACTAGTCATGATCTAGAGACCTCCTTACTTATCCCCCTTCTCAGCAAGCTAGAAGTAGCACAGGCTTTAGAGATGAGGGTGCCACTGTGGCAGGCAGTGGCTGAGGACACTTAAAAAGTAGAAGAACAGGTCCCTTGACCAGTTGGTCATTGTTTAGTCTAATAGTGTTTTTAGCCTTGTTATTGGGGTTTGTTAATTCTAGTTATCAATGTTTTATTTACTCAAATCATATTTATGATTAAAAATAGAGTGAGACTCGTGTGTATGCGTGTGTGTGTGTGTGTGTGTGTGTGTGTATCTTAGTCTCTTGTTTTTAATTTTTTTTTGGAAACAGAGTCTTGCTATGTTGCCTGGGCTGGACTTGAACTCCTGGGCTCAAACCGTCTTTCCACCTCAGCCTCCTGGGTAGCTGGAACTGCAGGTGCCCACTTTTGTTTCTTTAAACAGCACATAAGGGTCCTTTTATAGGACTTCTCTTGAAGATAACTCTATCCAGTTTTAGTGGCCCAGAATGGCTTTCTCCTTGGCTTACTCAATCCATTAAATGGTCAGCAGAAAAATAATGTAAGTGTTTCTAAGTACTAGTGAGGGATAATCTAAGGAAGGGAGCCTCAGCAGTTCCTATCCTTTACCTTTAACTCCTAATCAACAAGGTGCTATTTTTGGGTTCAGGTCCCAATGAGCAACAAACCAACCATAGGGATTAGTTTGATATTAAGGAGGCTGGAAAGGACTTGGACTGACATCCTGGTGGACATGAGTTACCTGGTTTCGATTGTTCAACTATAACTCCAGTGACAACTTCCCTTAGGTTGCTCAGATCATAGTATGAATATTAAGTGTTCTAAGTAGTAGCTTGCTTGTAAGTAAAAACTCTGGCTTTTGATCTCTCATGCTGTACTTAGTGGCATGACAACATGGAACAAGCACCATTTTCTGCATTTGGAAGATATTTATTTATTGAACAAGATTATAACTTACTGGAATTATCCCTAGAGCTTGTAATCAAGCTTGGGCTTTCAGCCAATATTTTCTTCCTAAATTTTACTCCTTTTTTCTCTTTTTTCCTCTTTAACTTATCCTTTACGTTAGAAGAGATGATGTTTTTATTTCTTTAATGAGGGCCAGTAATCTACAGATGTACACAAGAGTTCTTAGAAATTTTTTCTCATTGTTAAAACCAGGCTTTCCTAATTTAAGTATTATCTACCTTGACTTTACTGTTTTGCTCCCCGTATAACAACATTATAAAAGGAGTCATACCTGTAATCCCAGCACTTAAGGAGGCTGAGGTAGATAGATCATCTCGAACATCATCGGAGTTCGAAACCTGGCCAAACGTGGCAAAACCCCGTCTCTACTAAAAATACAAAAAATTAGCCAGGTGTAGTGGCACACACCTATAGTCCCAGCTACTTGGAAGGCTGAGGCAGGAGAATTGCTTGAACCCAGAAGGCAGAGGTTGCAGTGAGCCGAGATTGTGCCACTGCACTCCAGCCTGGGCGACAGAGTAAGACTCTGTCTCAAAAAAAAAAAAAAAAAAAAAGGAGTATATTATATGTAACTGTTTTGAGGAAATGATTTACCCTGTTAGGTAAAGAAATAACTGTTTAAAGGTAGAACTGTGAACCTTGTTGAGAAGTTTGTTTCCATGAAAGTTTCAAGTTTCAAAAAGCTTTAGCCCAAATACTTTGTTTTTTGTTGTTGTTGTTGAGAGTCTCACTCTATTGCTTAGGCTGGAGTGCAATGGTGCAGTCATGGCTTATTGCCGCTTTTCACTTCTCAGGCTCAAACAGTCCTCCCACCACAGCCTCTCAAAGTATTGGGATTACAGACGTGAGTCACCACACCCGGCTTCAAATATTTTTCATTGAGCACCTTATCAATGTTCTAGGTCCTGCTAGTCATTTTCTTGTTTCTTTAGACTCTTGATTTAGGTTCCTCATCTTGCTAATACTCATGATCATACTATTTATAAATGAATTTGGATTAGAAGGGGAGTGATATGTTACTGTGGTATAGATATAATGTGGATATTGTTACATGGTGACCTTTTTCTTGTTATTTTTCAGTGTTCCATTGGCAAGCTACAATAATGGGGCCAGTAAGTATTCAGATTAATTTCAGAATAAACAGTTTATGTAATTTACTCATTTTAATCCCACTTTTCTTGTCATCAACAGAATGACAGTCCCTATCAGGGTGGAGTATTTTTCTTGACAATTCATTTCCCAACAGATTACCCCTTCAAACCACCTAAGGTAATTGGATTGTGGCTGTTGTTTTTAATGTGCTTTCTACAATACTAATAAACTAGTTTACAAAGTTTCCTTTCTTTCTGTAGGTTGCATTTACAACAAGAATTTATCATCCAAATATTAACAGTAATGGCAGCATTTGTCTTGATATTCTGCGGTCACAGTGGTCTCCAGCACTAACTATTTCAAAAGGTAACAATGGGTATTTGATATCAAGATAAAGAATAAAGCAACTGTGTCTTTCTGTCTTTTTTAAGTTATTTATTTTTGAAAAGATTACTCATGTTTCTTTGAAGAAGAGGTGTCAATTCTTCTTATTCTGAAATGGACCTTGAGAACTGGAAAAGAGTTGGATTTTTCAAGCAAAAGTATTCCTTGGTGTGGTGACTAGTCTGTCAGTTGTGCTACTCAAGCATAGTTAGAAGATGGACACTGGTATGAATGTTTTTGTTTTTGTTTCTTGAGACGGAGTCTCGATGTTGTCACCCAGGCTGGAGTGCAGTGGCGCGATCTCAGCTCACTTGCAACCTCTGCTTTCTGAGTTCAAGCAATTCTCCTGCCTCAGCCTCCCAAGTAGCTGGGATTACAGGTGCCAGCCACTACGGCCCGCTAATTTTTATATTTTTAGTAGAGACGGGGTTTTGTCATATTGGTCAGGCTGGTGTTGAATGCCTGACCTCATGATCTGCCTGCCTGAGCCTCCCAAAATGCCGGGATTATAGGTGCGAGCCATAGTGCCCAACCAAATAATCTAGAAATTTATTGAGGAAAACAAAAATGAATGTTTGTGACCAGCCATGGTGGCTCATGCCTATAATATCCCAGCACTTTGGGAGGCTGAGGTGAGTGGATCATTTGAGGTCAGGAATTCCAGACCATGGTCAGCATGATGAAACCCTGTCTCTACTAAAAATACAAAATTAGCTGGACATGGTGGCACATACCTGTAATTCCAGCTACTTGGTAGGCTGAGGCAGGAGAATCTCTTGAACCTGGGAGGCAGAGTTTGCAGTGAGCCAAAATCACGTTGCTGCACTCCGGCCTGGGCGACAGAGTAAGACGTGAGACTGTCGAGACTGTCTCACAAAAAAAAAAAAAAGAATATTTATCAGTTCTCACCACTCTATTCTGAAAGGTGATAAAAGAGCTCACAGGGTGTACTTTTCTGAAAAATCAGTTGTTTAAGAGAAGAATCAAATACGGTAATGGGTTAATATGTTTAAAATATGAAGTACAAAAGTCAGGAAAAAATTCAGATCCCAATAGATGAATGGACACAGGGGAACCAAGGATTAAAGAAGTAAATGTTAAGTTCCCATTTTTCACCTTTTTAATTAACAAAGATCTTTTAAAAAGAAGATGAAATGCTAATGAGGTACATTGAAATGAACACTCATATACTTCAAGTAGAAGTATAGATTTGTAGAGCCCAGTCTGCTATTATGTATTTAGAGACTTAATCATCCATGCCCATTCACTCAGTAATTCTAGTTTCATTTATTTATACTAAGAAAACAATCCCAAATGCTGAAAAAGCTTTATATACAAGTAAATTTGTGACAGTGTTAATTAGTTCTGGAAATTAGAAGTTACTTACAGTAGAGAAAGAAATAAATCGGTTCTAGCACATGCATTTAAGAGAGTATTGATCCTGGCCAGGGATGGTGGCCAATGCCTGTAATCCCAGCACTTTGTGAGGCTGAGGTGGCAGATCACTTGAGGCCAGGAGTTCGAGACCAGCATGGCAAAATTCTGTCTTTACTAAAAATACAAAAATTAGCCAAGTGTGATGACTTGAGCCTGTAGTCCCAGCAACTCGGGAGGCTGAGGCAGGACAATCACTTGAACACAGGAGACAGAGGTTGCAGTGAGCCAAGATAGTACCACTGCACTCCAGTGTGGGTGACAGAGGGAGACTGTCTCTCAAAAAAAAGAATATTGCCTTGCTAGTATTAAGGATATTTGGAAGAAAATAAATAAATAAATAAATAATAAAAAAGAATATTGATCTTTACAAATATTGTGAAAATAGGAAAATACTGTGTTTGAAAAAAGCAGAAGAGAGTTATATAGAACAACAGTTACATAAAAAAGTATGTTAAGTGGCCAGAAATCGACAAGCAATGTTAGTTTGGTGTTTGTGTGGTGAAATGTGGTATGAAATTTTTGTTGTTGTTGTTGAGATGGAGTTTCATTCTTGTTGCCCAGGCCGGAGTGCAATGATGCGACCTCGGCTCACTGCAAACTTGGCCTCCCGGGTTCAAGTGATTCTCCTGCCTTAGCCTCCCAAGTAGCTGGGATTGCAAGTGCCCACCTCCATGCCAAGCTAATTTTTGTATTTTTAGTAGAGACGGGGTTTCACCATGTTGGCCAGGACTGGTCTTGAACTCCTGATCTCAGGTGATCTGCCTGCCCGACCTCAGGTAATCCTCCCACTTCGGCCTCCCAAAGTGCTGGGATTATAAGCATGAGCCACCACGCCTGACCACAAATTAATTTTTTAAAGCAAACAAAACTGTGAGGCATTAATTTAAAATTCCTGGAGTCCTAAGCAGAAATAAAAACAGAATGCTAGAGAACCACATTTTTAAAAGTTGTAATGAAATAGTTTTTTAGAGAAGTGTCTTCTTTTTGTGGGCTCACTTACAATTCAAGAGCTACTTGAGAAAGTGTTTGTGGACCTGTTTTTGTAATTGCCTGGCCTGGTGAAGGTCCCATTGGTTGCACTTCCTTCACCCAGTAGCAATAGAGATATAAATCTAGTAGTGGGACCAAGAGAAGTGGAATTATGTGAGAGGCGTGTGTTTGGTTGGGTGGGGTGTTCGAGGTAAAAGACAGCTGAAATTATTGCCATATCTCTCTTTGTTTTTTCCCTTCTCTTGCCTAGCCTTGATTTTTTTTCAGCTATTGTAAATGATGAGGGCTATTACACGTTTGATTTGTTAGGTTCTCTCTAGCTGGATAGCTATCCTTTAAAATAATTGCAGTGCCATTTTGTTGAATTTGATTGTATTAACTGTCTTAGGTTTAAGGTTTTTCTTTGTTGTTTTTTTTATCCTTTTGAGAGGGAGTCTCGCTGTGTTGCCCAGACTGGAGTGTAGTGGTGTGATCTTGGCTCACTGCAACCTCTGCCTCCTGGGTTCAAGCGATTCTCCTGCCTCAGCCTCTCCCGAGTAGCTGGGACTATAGGCGCATGCCACCATGCCCAGCTAATTTTTTGTATTTTTAGTAGAGATGGGGTTTCACTGTGTTAGCCAGGATGGTCTCAATCTCCTGACCTCATGATCCACCCACCTCGGCCTCACAAAGGTTTGAGGTTTTAATGAGTCTCTTTTGTAAATGGAATATATGGTCAAGTAGTTTTATGAAACACCTTAATCCTGTGTGATATTATTTCTTTAACATATAGTCTGTCTTCAAGGACAGAAATTTTGACCCAGTATTCCCTCTACTTTGAAGATACATGGTAGGGACCTAAATATAAAAAAAACTTAAAGGAAGTAGATAAGTGTGCCATAAAGCCATTTGATTGTATGTTTTTAGAGTGAATGTATCTGTGGGTTATCACACTAGTGAAAATGATTAATACTGGCCAGGCAACATGGCTCATGCATGTAATCCACTTTGGAAGGCCGAGGAGGGTGGATCACTTGAGGTCAGTTTAAGAACAGCCTGGCCAACATGGTGAAACCCCATTTCTACCAGTAATACAGAAATTAGCTGGGCATGGTGGTGTGTGTCTGTAGTTCCAGCTACTCAGGAGGCTGAGGCACGAGAATCACTTGAACCCAGGAGGCAGAGTTTGCAGTGAGCCAAGATCATGCCACTGCATCCAGCCTGGGCAACAGAGCGAGACTCTGTCCCCCTCCCCCCTCCTCAAAAAAAAAAAGCAGTACTGATGAAGAATATATATATAGGTAAAAGTTCAGTGAAGAGACTATACAGGTTATAAAAGTAAGAATTATTCTCTTTACAGAAGAGGAAGGTATAGTATGGGTATCAGTCCATTCTTGCACTGCTATAAAGAAATACCTGAGACTGGACAATTTATAAGGAAAATAGGTTTAATTGGCTCACAGTTTCAGGGGCTATCCAGGAAGTTTGGTGGCATCTGCTTCTGGGGAGGCCTCAGAGAGCTTTTACTGGTGGCAGAAGACAGAGTGAGAGCCACCTGTCTCAAATGGCAGGAGCAGGACCAAGAGAGAGATAGGAGGAGGTGCCACACACTATTAAACAACCAGATCTAGGCTGGGCAGGTGGATCACACGAGGTCAGGAGTTCGAGACCAGCCTGACCAACATGATGAAACCACCTCTCTATTTAGAAAACAAACAAACAAACAAACAACCAGATCTCATGAGATCTCTATTACAAGAACAGCACCAAAGGGATGGTGCTAAAGCATTCATGAAGGACCTACCCCCATGATCCAGTGGCCTCCTCCCAGGCCCCACCTCCAACATTGAGGATTACAGTTGAACATGAGATTTGTGTGGGGACACAGATCCAAACCATATCAGTATATTATAAGCCAAAATGAATTTTTCACAAATTCAAGAAGCTAAGTAGTATACTAAGAATCTTTTCACAAGGTCCAAATAGCCAGTACCCCACTTTTCTTCCCTGGAAAGAAAGTCAGAAAAGCTCTTTCTTTAAAATGTATCATTTAAAGTTAACTTATTAGAATAACAAGAAGAATGAGTTAAAGGAACATTCAAAAATTTCTAACTCTTTGTTGTCATTTCCAGGAAATACATGAAGTTTTTCCTAATTGTTGTTAGAATGTTCTGTGCTTGAAGAGGGCTTCAAGTGATGACACCTGACAATGGGAAAATGTTTTTGAAATGCCAGCTGCCAGAATTGTGGGCAACAGGAATGAAGAGTCAGAAAACCTCTTTCCTGATTTTTCAAAAAAAAAAAAAAAAAAAAAAAAAATTTCATATACTCTTTTTTTTTTTTTGAGTCAGAGTCTCGCTGTGTTGCCCAGGCTGGAGTATAGTGGTGTGATCTTGGCTCACTGCAACCTCCCCATCCCAGGTTCAAGCACTTCTTCCTGCTTTAGCCTCCCAAGTAGCTGGGATTACAGATGCCCACCACCACGCCCAGCTAATTTTTTTGTTTTGTTTTGTTTTTTGAGATGGAGTCTTGCTCTGTCCCCAGGCTAGAGTGCAGTGACACAGTCTGGGCTCACTGCAACCTCTGCCTCCTGGGTTCAAGTGGTTCTCTTGCCTCAGCCTCCTAAGTAGCTGGGATTACAGGTGTGTACTACCATGCCCAGCTAATTTTTGTATTTTGTTTGTTTGTTTTACAGACGGGGTTTCATCATGTTGGTCAGGCTGGTCTTGAACTTCTGACCTCAGGTGATCCACCTGCCTTGGCCTCCAAAGTGCTGGGATTACAAGTGTGAGCCACCACGCCCAACCCATATACTCTTAAGGCAAGGAAATAGCATTTTTGTTACCAAACTGAATGATAAAGGGCATGTGAACTTTTTCTTTACTTCTCAGAAGCCCTTGATCTCTATAGGACAGATTTGATAGGAAAATGAGTGAATTTTTTCCCTGCTGATTTTATGTGTTGGGAGCAAAGTGGGCTCAGAGTTATTATCTCTTTGTACAGAATGTTAGAGAAAAGTAAGATAGCTTGAGCTCTATTAGCATTAGTATAGAGGATTTAAATTTATTTCATTGTGTCCGAGGCTACTGAACTTAATGTAATCAGTGACCTTATGCCCCCTTTGCATTCAGTAGGGAATGCATAAGTTAATGATAGATACGGCCAGGTATGGTAGTTCACACCTGTAATCCCAGCACTTCAGCAGGCTGAGGCAGGTGGATCACTTGAGCCTAGGAGATCAAGACTAGCCTGGCCAACATGGCGAAACCCAATCTCTACAAGAAAAAAAAAATTAGCTGGACATGGTGATGCTTACCTTTAGTCTCACCTGGAGAGTGAGGTGAGAGGATGACTTTCGCCTGTAATCCCAGGTACTCGGGAGGCTGAGGAACAAAGGAAATTACACTATTGAGATTTGTCTGCTACATCCCAGGTTGTCACCGAGGAAATGGCTTAGATGAGATTCTAAATCGTCACTGAAGAGAATTTGAGACATTCATAGAAGTATGTTGTGTTCTCTGTAACGAGTGTATGGCCATCCCCGTTTGGGGGCAAGTGTTTGCATTTATGTTCTTGATTTAAATGAAATTGTTTTCAACTGAAAATGAAACAAAACAATTATCTGAATGTGATGCCTGCCACTGGAAAACAGTGATTGTTGGATTTTATGGTTGTCATTTTTGCTAAGAATATTCAGTAGCATGGCTGTCTTTTTTTTTTTTTTTTTTTTTTTTTGAGACAGGATCTCACTCTGTCACCCAGGTTGGAGTGCAGTGGTGTAAACAGCTCAAGCAGCCTTGACCTCCTGGGTGTAAGTGATCCTCCCACCTCAGCCTCCTGAGCAGCTGGGACCACAGGAGTGTGCCACCACATCTGGCTTTATTTATTTATTTATTTTTTGTAGAGACAGAATCTCACTGTGTTGCCTAGGCTGGTCTCGGATTTCTGGCCTGAAGCAATTCTTCTGCCATGGCCTCCCAAAGTGCTAGGATCACAGGAGTGAGCCATTGCACTTGGCCTATCTTTGGAATTTTGAAAGCCATTTATTCTTGAAAATTGGTTTCTAAAAATTGTACTTTATGGGGTCTGAAAAATGTTCTTGGTGTAGGATTTAGACCAAGTTCTAATTCTATTCTAATTACTAGTCAGGAACATTGAACAGGTCACTGCACCTGTCTGGGCCAGCTCCCTTGTGAGTTCAGGCGTACAGACAGTCATATCAACTCTTCTTACATCATGGGATTATTGTGAGACTGCGCAAAGGGGCTTATATTCGTATCTGGGAGACCAAGGTGCCATGTAACATTAATTTTCTTCTATTTACATTTTTACTTTTTAATGACCTAACCTGAAGTCTATTTAAGCTTCTTAAAATCTGTGTTGATTACTGTCAATGTAAAGTTAAGTAAAACTTAGAAAGCTGCTAGGCATTACAGTATAAATTCTGAGAATTTTCTCATGTTTTGGCGTTTCGTGTGTCTCTCAGCCCTGTGCTTTTATCCTCTACTAATTTATACAAATTGTTTTCATTCTAGTACTCTTGTCCATCTGTTCTCTGTTGTGTGATCCCAATCCAGATGATCCTTTAGTGCCTGAGATTGCTCGGATCTACAAAACAGATAGAGAAAAGTAAGTATGGCCTCAAGATGGAAAGTTATCTGTGGCGGCATGGAGATGTTTGTCACAAATCTTTCTTGTTTAAGGGCTGAATATGGGCCAGATACTTAAAATTAAGTCCTAATATACTTATATTCCTAATATAAATTTTTATATTCCTAATAATAAAGAGGAATATATGCATCTAGTATCATTATAAGTAGACAATGCCAGCTAGGCACGGTGTCTCACGCCTGTAATCCTAGCATTTTGGGAGGCCAAGGCAGGCGGATCACGAGGTCAGGAGATCAAGACTATCCTGGCCAACATGGTGAAACCCCGTCTCTACTTAAAATACAAAAAATTAGCTGGGCATGGTGACGCACACCTGTAGTCCTAGCTACTCGAGAGGCTGAGGCAGGAGAATTGCTTGAACCCAAGAGGTGGAGATTGCAGTGAGCTGAGATCATTCCACTGCACTATGGCCTGGGCGACAGTGCGAGACTCTGTAAGTAAGTAAGTAAATAAATAAATAAATAAATGTGCGAGACTCTGTCTCAAAATAAATAAATAAGTAAGTATGTAAATAAATGAATAAATAAGTAGGTGATGCCAGTCTTATCCCTAATTGCTTCATAAGATTCCTCTTGTCTACAAAAAACTTTTTTTTTTTAATTACTATTTTTTTTTTTAAAGACAGGGTTTCACTGTGTTAGCCAGGATGGTCTCGATCTCCTGACCTCGTGATCTGCCTGCCTTGGCCTCCCAAAGTGCTGGGATTACAGGCATGAGCCACTGCGCCCAGCCCTAAAAAACTTTTTTTTTTTTTTAATCATCTGAGACAGGGTCTCACTCTGCCACCCAGGCTGGAGGGCTGTGGTGTGATCTCGGCCCACTGCAACCTCGGCCTCCTGGGTTTGAGCAATTCTTGTGCCTTAGTCTCCCGCGTAGCTGGTATTATAGGCACAGGCCATCATGCCAGGCTCATTTTAAAAAAAATTTTTAATAGAGATAGGGTTTCAACATGTTGGCTAGGCTAGTTTTGAACTTCTGACCTCAAATGATCTGCCCACCTAGGCCTCCCAAAATGCTGGGATTACAGGCGTGAACCACTGTGCCCATACAAAAACTTTTCTATGGTATATTTTCAACAGCTTAATGCCTTATGGCTTGTCTTTTGATATATAAAGCATTTTTCATCAAGTGCGCATTTGCCTCTCATAGGTATTTGTGAATTAATGGGAAAAGAGAATTGATTTTCTACCATTTGACATCATCTAAAGGAAGAAAATAAATGCCATTAGACATGAAAGCCCCGAATTTCTTTTAAAAACAGAATTTGATGTAGGATTTGGATATTTCAGAATTGTACTATGAATTATTGAACAGTGGTCAAGATTATCAAAAGAGATAGTAGCTAAAAGTGTTTTAGTAGCACTTTGTCTTTTCTTTTCTTTTTTTTGAGATGTAGTCTAGGCAGGTCTTAAACTCCTGGGCTCAAGCAGTCCTCCTTTCTCAGCCTCTGGAATAGCTAGGCTTATAAGCATATACCACCATGCCCAACACTAATAACATCTGTTGTTTTATGTACTATTCAGTGAAATAATAGGAGGAACTAGATAGGAGAGGTTGGATAGCTTTTTAAAATTAAAATAGAGGGTGAATCACAAGGTCAGGAGTTTGAGACGAGCCTGTGCAACATGATGAAACCCTGTCTCTACTAAAAATACAAAAACTAGCCAGGTGTTGTGGCTGGAGCCTATAATCCTAGCTACTCAGGAGGCTGAGGCAGGAGAATTTCTTAAACCCGGGAGGCAGAGGCTACAGTGAGCCAAAATCACAACACTGCACTCCAGCCTGGGTGACAGAGCAAGACTCCGTCTCCAAAAGAAAAAAATAAAGTTAAAATAGAAAGGATTTAAGAATTAACTTGAATTCTAATGGATTAGAGAGGCAAGGATACATTTTTGTTTTTAATTGTGCTAACACTGGGAATGAGGGGTTCTAACAGCTGTTGGTTCTTGCTTTTTCCTATTTGTGAATTTATTCACAATTTTATTATTATTTTTTTTAATCGGAGTCTCACTCTTGTTGCCCAGGCTGGAGTGCAGTGGCGTGGTCTTGGCTCACTGCAACCTCCGCCTCCCAGGTTCAAGCAATTCTCCTGCCTCAGTCTCCCAAGTAGCTGGGATTACAAGCACCCGCCACCAAGCCCAGTTAATTTGTGTGTGTGTGTGTGTGTGTGTGTGTGTGTGTGTGTGTGTGTATACATTTTTTTTTTTAGTAGAGGCGAGGTTTTCACCATGTTAGCCAGGTTGGTCTTGAACTCCTGACATCAAGTGATCCCTTCACCTCAGCCTCCCAAAGTTCTAGGATTACAGGCATGAGCCACCGTGCCCGGCCTGTTCACAATTTTTTTTTTAAATTAGAGAACGGTTTTGTTCAGTATCTAGAATTATGGGCCTGAATGCTTACCAGAAGGCATTTCCCAAGTCATCATGGAGTAATGTACATGAGCAGAACTTTCCCAAACCATCCAGCACCCTCCCAACTCCCCTCCCCGCCCCCCCTCTTTTCTTTTTTTTTTTTTAAGAGACAGGGTCTTGCTTTTCCACCCAGACTGGAATGTAGTGGCACAATCATGGCTCACTGCAGTGTCAAACTCATGGGCCCAAGTGATCCTCCCACCCAAGCCTCCCCAGTAGCTGGGACTACTAGTACATGCCACTATACCTGGCTAATTTGTTTTATTTTTTAATAGAGATAAGATCTCACTATGTTGCCCAGGTTGTTCTCTAACTCCTGGCCTCAAGCAGTCCTCCCACCTTAGACTCCCAGAATGCTGGGGTTATAGGCATGAGCCACCATGTGAGGCCAGCATCCCCACCACTACGCTCCCCTTTTTATTTTTTGAGGCAGGGCTTTTGTTCTGTTGCCCAGACTGTAACGCAGTGGCACAAGCACAGCTCATTGCAACCTTAACCTCCCAGACTCAAGCAGTCCTCCCATCTGAGCTTCCCAAGTAACTGGGACCACAGACACAGGCCATCACATCCAGCTAATCTTTTTTTTTTTTTTTTAAGTTTTATTTTTTATACAGTCTTGCTCCATTGCCCAGGTGGAGTGCGGTAGCGCAATCTCAGCTCACTGCAACGTCTGCCTCCCAGGCTCAAGTAACTCTCGTGCCTCAGCCTCCTGAGTAGCTGGGACTACAGGTGCACACCACCATGCCTGGCTAAGTTTTGTGTTTTTAGTAGAAATGGGGTTTTGCCATGTTGTCCAGGCTGGTCTCGAACTCCTGACCTCAAGTTATCGAGCCACCTTGGCCTCCTATAGTCCTGGGATTACAGGCGTGAGCCACTGCGCGGAGTCACCAGCTAATTTTTAAATCTTTTTTAGCAATTGGGTCTCCCTATGTTGCCCAGGCTCAGTATCCCTTTTTTCTTTTTTTCATTGTACTAGACATGAGGTCTTGCTGTGTCGTCCAGGCTGCTCTTGAACTCCTGGCCTCAAGCAGTCCTCCTACCTTCGCCTCCCAAGGTGTCAGGATTATAGGTATGAGCTGCCACACTTGACCTGATCTTAACTTTCATTCTTTCCTTTGTAGCATCCCCCCCTCCACTTTTTTTTTGAGACGGAGTCTTTCTCTGTTGCCCAGGCTAGAGTGCAGTGGCGCAATCTCTGCCTCCCAGGTTCAAGCGATTCTCCTGCCTCAGCTGCCCGAGTAACTGGGATTACAGGCGCATGCCACCACACCTGGGTAATTTTTTTTTTTTTGTATTTTTTGTAGAGAAGGTGTTTCACCATGTTGGCCAGGCTGGTCTCGAGCTCCTGGCCTCAGGTGATCTGCCCGCCTTGGCCTCCCAAATTGCTGGGATTACAGGTGTGAGCCACCGTGCCTGGCCCAGCATCCCTTTTTTAATAGGAGAATTATAGAACCATTTGTTCTGCTTACTTTATTCAGACGCTCTTCTGAAACAATAAACCCATTCGTTTTGTCAACCAAATTGTTGAAGTAAGTTCTGCCAGAACCAGTTGTTTTATTGATATGAAGGGAAAGTTTTTCTTCTCTTTTCTTTTGAGACAGAGTCTCTCTCTGTCGCCCAGGCCGGAGTGCAGTGTTGCAATCTCAGTTCACTGCAACCTCTGCCTCTTGAGCTCAAATGATCTTCCCACCTCAGCTTCCCAAGTAGCTGGGACTACAGGCATATACCAGCACACCCTGCTAATTTTTGTATTTTTTGTAGAGACAGGGTTTCATCATGTTGCCTAGGCTGGTCTCAAACCCCTGGGCTGAAGTGATCCACCGGCCTCAGCCTCCCAAAGTGCTGGGATTGTAGGTGGGAGCCACTGTGCCCAGCCTTAGGTCAGTTTAATCATTGTTAGTATATGAGTTCAAGAACTATAAAATGTAGAATCATACTGTTTCAAGAACTTTTAAGTAAATGGAGTTGAGGTCTTTCGTAGAAATAGGCCAATCAAGTAGAGAATAAGGTATATGCCAGCAAATACTAAAATTTAATCAGAATCCTCTGTAAGTAGCAATTAAAGGAGATGTTCACATTTTATAGCTCCTTCCCATTATTATTGAATTAATGCTTATTAGAAATTTTGGATAGAAAGGGGCCTTTTCTTGAATGTCTTGTAATTTCCTCAAGTTACTAGATGAGATAATGAATGGAATCTGTTGCTTACTGACTCCACACCTATGTTAAGCCAAGCTTCTCTTTGTGTGTACAGGTACAACAGAATAGCTCGAGAATGGACTCAGAAGTATGCGATGTAATTAAAGAAATTATTGGATAACCTCTACAAATAAAGATAGGGGAACTCTGAAAGAGAAAAGTCCTTTTGATTTCCATTTGACTGCTTTCTATGAGCCCACGCCTCATCTTCCCCTGTGCACATGTTTACCTGATACAGCAGTGCTGCGTGTTGTACATACTTGGAACAACAAACTAGAAATACTGTACTTCTGTACCAACATTGCCTCCTAGCAGAGAAGTGTGTGTGTGACAAGCCAGTTCTACAGGCATTACCTAGGTGTGAGACTAAAAGCTTTCCTTATTGACTTAAATTTGGATAACAGCAAGGTGTGAGGGGGGTGGTGGGTATGGTGTGTGCTTGGATGGGAAAGAAAAAGCTCCACTCACCTGTAGGAGATTATTTTTAAGTGGAATCCATTTAAACTCAAAACAGTTATGAAAAGCAAGGTGAAGAATATGAAGCTGTGTCTGTATTCATTTTATTCCGAAGGAGCTACGTCTTAGGTGAAAGTTATGACCAACCAGGTTAAACTCTACCCACATCCTGCATTTTAAGGTCTAAGTTTAACTGGTCAACATTTAAATGGATTGGAGCTATTAGTACATCAAGTGTAATGGGCTTTGTTCCCAACTCTTTTACATCTCCCTACCCCTTCAACCTTTGGCCTTTCAGCCCTTCTTTCTCTCTTCCGTATTCTTTGGTTTGTATGTGGTTTCTCAGTTAATACATAGCTAATAGCTCTTATTTTTCTTATGTTTTTAACTGCTTAGGTCTATTTGGATGTAAGGGTGAAAATTCATTTGATGGAAATACTTGTGTATATTTAAAGACCCAGTTGCTCCTCTGGAGCTTGTACGTTCAAGAATGATTAATCTGTGTAATAAACTGATTACTACAGTCATTACATACAATTTTGTGTGAATAGGCTTTCTGATTTTTAAGAAGTTTGTCTAGCTGAGATTAGTGGTGAATTTTTTCCCACCCCTGAAATGTTCATATATACTGGTTGCATTTTAAAATCATGAAACAATTCCAGTTACATAGTAAAAAGGATATCCTAAGAGTAATTTTATTAAACCAGATAGAGGCATAAGCTTAAGAGCATTTCCATGAAACTTGACACATGCAGCATTCCAGGAACATGACTGTTACATTCAATAAGAAATTTGCTTTATTAATGAAACTAAGCTGCATTTCACCAAAATCTGTGACATTCCCTTGGTACATAGTACCTAAAACACAAAGGCATTGCTAGTTGGTAAGTTAAGCCTCTGTGATTGTAATTATAAAAGAGCAACATTGACTAAACCTGGGAAACAAGAGCACAATCTTGTTTTGGAGAGTCTGCATAATTACTTTGCACTAACATTTGCAGGATGTTCATCCAATTTTAAATTGTACTGTATGTGGCTTTTTGAAGTCTTCCCTTGACTCTAGTAAAATGTAGCTCGAAACCTGTAAACAACTGTGTTTGCCAGAAACATCATTCATGTGAACCAGGCAAGTTACCTTTTTTTTTTTTCTTTTCCTAGTCTAATTGTAAACTAGGCCAACCTGAAAGCCATGGCTGATGCTCTAGCCATCAGGTTCTTTCAAATGCATCTTTACACTCTTGCACAAAAATTGAGGAATAAATGTCCACTGCTTTTGGTTTTAAACTTGTTCACCTTGTCTTATCTCTCACTGTCACTGCTCCTCCACCTTGGAAATTGTGTGATAAAACCCAGAATCTCTTAAGAGTTCTCTTATAAGCATTTCAAGGATGCTTATTAGCATCCTTGACTTCGTAGAAAAGGTTTGACTGTTAACAGTTCTGGGGAAAGATGTTAGAATTTGGCTTAAGCCTAAAATCACCCTGTATTCTAACTATTATGAGCAAGTGGGAATTCATCAGTTTTTTGTTTTTTGTTTTTAATTTTTTTTGTGAGAGACAGGGTCCCATTCTCTTGCCTAAGCTGGAGCGGTCAGAGGCATGATGACAGCTCATTGCAGCCTTGACCTTCTGGGCTCAAGCAGTCCCCCTGCCTCAACCTCTCAAGTAGCTGGGACTTAACGGCTACTTGGCACATGTCACCACACCTGGCTAAGTTTTCATTTTTTTTTTTTAAGACACGGGTTTCTCTATGTTGCCCAAGCTGGTCCCGAACTCCCAAGCTCAAGCAGTCCTCTTGTGTCACCAGCCTCCCAGAGTGCTGGGACTACAGGCATGAGCCACTATACCCAGCCTACCATCAATTATTGGCTTGCTATTAACTATATACTGTTGACTGTGGGTCAGTTGCTCACATCCTGAAAGCTCATTCTATATTTGCCTGTCATCTTAGAGAGCAGGCAACTCATCACCATTTATTAGGTCATAATACGGATATTTTCACAAGAGTGTTCGTAGGTATTTTTAAGTGCCAAATAAAAGCCATCATCCTGGTGTGCAAGTGCCAAATGAAAGGGTTTGGGTGGTCACAAACAACACTAGGCCCTTGAATGCAGTGTGGTCTTGCCTATTTGAGTATGAAGCTTGTTTGGCCCAGTCTGTGTATATATGCCTGACCAGAATGAAGGCCCAGTCAGGGAAACCACTTTTCCCACTCACCAAAAAAAAAAAACAGAAGGGTAAAAAAAGTCCCTCAAGGTGGTTTTTATCTGGGACCACATTGCCCTTCACAGCAGTTTCTATGGCTTTGTCATATGTAAAAGCCAGTCTGCAGCAAGCAACCTTGATTATCTTGGAAAAGTTACAGGAGAACATCAAGTGTATGGTTTCCTTTTGCTTCTTCATAGTCTAGAGTACTTTGTCACATTAAAGCTAGAACAGTGTCTTTTGGTAAAACAAAGTCACTTCAGATACTTACATGCTTTGTTATTGGCCAGTGGTGAAGATAGCATTATCCTGGGAATTTGTGCACTTTGACTAGTATAAAGACTTGGAAGGAGGGCTGTAGGAGTGGGGAGGGAGAAGTTAGGAAGGTCCCTGGAGAGAAAGAAAAGGTTGTCAGAGAGAGGTCCTTTCTCTACACTAACCTAGCGATAGAGGCATTCTTTTTCCACTTTCAACTGCTAAAATACTCTACTTTCTGAATCATTCCTCTTTGCCTCAGCAAGTTATTTTGAGTCCTGTGTAGCTTGTCAGGGGGAATGGATTATTTCTAAGTTATGACTGGAATGCATATAAACTATCCCTTGTCTATAATTAAGGTGAAACTCTGGCTTTGTCTCAGTGTGCTGTATGGCACCCCTTAACTACCCAGCGTAAGTTTTTAAGAGAGCAACTCTTCCATTCCTAGGTCTTCCGGATTATAAACACATCTTCCTTCCTTCCAAATCAGAAGTAAGCATTTTTATTACCCCTACAGAAAACTGTCACTAGTGTTAGGAATCCATCTCCTTTTAATTTCCTCATTTTCCCTTTATGAAACACTATTTCAAATGATGGATTATTTTCGTGAGTGTGATATTAGGCAGGAGAAAGTGGGTTTTCTGTTGTGGTTTTTATTTTTATTTTTTGGAGATGGAGTCTCACTCTGTCGCCCAGGCTGGAGTGCAGTGGCACAGTATTGGCTCACTGCAGCCTCCACTTCTTGAGTTCAAGTGATTTTCCTGCCTCAGCCTTCTGAGTAGCTGGGATTACAGGCACATGCCACTATGCCTGGCTAATTGTATTTTTAGTAGAGATGGAGTTTCACCATGTTGGCCAGGCTGGTCTTGAACTCCTGACCTCAGGTGATCAGCCAACCTCGGCCTCCCAAAGTGCTGGGATTATAGGCATGAGCTACTGCTCATGGCCAAGAAAGCAGATTTTAATATGAAAATAACTGAAGGTAGCAACCTGTTTGCACTATACATCCAAAAAGAGAAAATAGACTTCCTTTGGGGCACTCCTGGAGCTGGTCTCTTTTCCCTCTCTTCCCCCCTTCCCTCCCTCCCTCCCATTTCCTTTTCCCTCCCTCCCCGTTTGCTTTTGCTTTTCTTTTTTCTTTTTCTCTCTTCTCTTTTTCTCTCTTTCCTTCTCTTTTTCTCTCTTTCCTTCTCTTTTTCTTTCTTTCTTTTTTTTTTTTTTTAAGCTCAAGTAATCAGCCCAACTTGGCCTCCCAAAGTGCTGGGATTACAGGCATGAGCCACTTCGCCTGGCCTATTTTCTTTTATATTGTGCATGCACTTAGATGAAAACCGGCTTTCTCTCAGTTTTCTCCACCCCACAAAAGCCTTCTTTAAGTGTTTCCCTGGCACTGTAACCTTTTTTAGTCAAGACTGGTATAAGTGGTATTCAGGCACCTCTGAATATTTCCAGACCAGTTCCTCAGATGGGCTTAGAAATAGGGAAATGAGACTGGATCACATTGTCAGGCTTACTGTTCATGAAGCAATTCCTTCATTGTGGCCATATTTTACCTTAGTCAGTAAAAGGAGGAAAGCTCAATGGTTAGGGCTAAGTAAGCCTTTATAGCCTTTTGTCCTCTGGCTAATGTATAATACAGTCACCAACCAGCTTTGCTCTTTCTCAGTGTCTACTCCTGGTCTGGGTAAGGCAGAGGCAGATATTTGTGTGATGAGCAGTCACTTTTCATCATTGAATTATTTGTGGATGTTTATCTGATCAGAGGCACAGTGTAATCTGCCTCTTAGCAGATGTAAAACTATATGAATACCTTAGTGCTAAGACAGCAGCTTAATAGTTTTCTTTAACTGAGAGGGCTTTTTTTTTTTTTTTTTTTTTTTTTTTTTTTTTGTTGTTGGTAACTATGTGACCCAGGTTGGAGTGCAATGGTGTGGTCTCAGCTCACTGCAACCTTTGCCTCCCAGGTTCAGGTGATTCTCTGCTACAGCCTCCCGAGTAGCTGGGACTACAGGCGCATGCCACCACACCAGGCTAATTTTTGTATTTTTATTAGAGAGGGGGTTTCACTATGTTGGCCAGGCTGGTCTCAAACTCCTGACCTCATGATCCACCCGCCTCGGCCTCCCAAAGTGCTGGGATTACAGGCATGAGCCACCGTGCCTGGCTGTTTGTTTCTTCTTAACGTCTTGTGTAAGTTGTTATTGGTAGAATGGCTTTTTCCAGAGCTAAGGAGCCTGATTGTCCAACATTGTCCTTTGAAAGCAAATGGTTGATCCCACTGAGAAAAGCCAAGAAGAGACCATTGAGCGTCTAGCCCAGGGCTCCTGTGACCGCTATACCGGGAAGAGCAGCAACAGCAGCCTTGATGAATGTACCATGTTCCTTTTCCAACTTCTAAGGATGCGAGGGGTGACAACTCCCTTTTGCCCAGGCACACCTGTTCCTGCCCTGAGCCACTTGTTCTTGATTCTGTTTAAACTTCCTTCTGGGTACTTAAAAATCTTAAATCTTAAAAAGGTATTTCCTTTTCCTAAACTGTAGGGCCTCTAGAAAATGTGAGTGGGGAAGTCTTGGTTCTTTTACTTAAAGCCCACCTAGTCTTCAAATTGCCAGCTTTCTCGGGTTTAAAGTTCTCTATAGAAAATCAGGTTGTTTTAGAAGCTCCTAAGCTCCTGGACCCTCTGACTTGGAGGTTTCTAGGAACAACCCACAAATACATTCTGCCATTTGGGATGCAGAGCGAGCACCATCTTGGGTAAGAGAAACCTTCCATGTTTGAGTTAGTTGGCAAATGCTAAGCTATCTATGTGGCAACAGTTGTCTGGAGCTTTCCTCATCTGATTAAGGGGCAGTGCTGACTTGGTCCTTGAGGGGTTTCTCCTAGCCAGCATCATTGCCATCTTGGAAGGTGTGGCTAGCTGTCACGTGTTGCACAAAGAGTAGAGGGGAGCTGGCCTTGTTTCAGAGGGCACCTGAGGCTTTCAGTCACCTGCTACAGAGTGACAGAAGGAACAAGGGAAACCAAGGCTTTCCCAGACTTGCCAGAGAAGTTGAGCTTTTAGGAAATAATGGTTCCAGGTGACCTCAACTTAGTCCTCCTTTGGAGGAAATAAGGCAAGTTGGGGAGGCTCTGGTGCATAACAAGTTATATGGCAAGTACTGTTTCCATGAAGATGGATTCACCCTCCAAGCTGCATAAAAAAGGGCACTTCCAGCTGGGTGCAGTGGCTCATACCTCTAATCCCAGCACTTTGGGAGGCCGAGGCAGGCAGATCACCTGAGGTCAGGAGTTCGAGATCAGCCTGACCAACATGAAGAAACCCCGTGTCTACTAAAAATATAAAATTAGCCTTGCTTGGTGGCACATGCCTATAATTTCAGCTACTCAGGAGGGTGAGGCAGGAGAATCACTTGAACCCAGGAGGTGGTGGTTGCAGTGAGCCGAGATCGAGACCTTGCACTCCAGCCTGGGCAACAAGAATGAAACTGTCTCCAAAAAAAAGGGGTGGGGGGCACTTCCTTTTGAAATTTCAGATGTATATGGGGGGAGCAGAATTCCTTTGTGATTTTTCCCTTGATACATTGTGTCTCTGAGGTGGTCCCTGTTTATCCTGTCTTCTGTCAGCCCCCCAGCTCAGATGGTAGCTGAATGGAGTTGCGTTTCAGTGCCCACAGATGGAGGAGATGACTGAAGTGTGTTTGCTTATGCGGGGAGTGAGATGATGGCTTTGGTGTCTGAGTGGATGCTAGTGTCTGAGTAGCCAGCAGAGGGCAGTGGTGACCTATAGCTGTGACAACCGTGAGGCCTGTGGTCCGCGGATCTGCATGGACAGAACCTAAGAGGGGCTTTTGTTGGAGTGAGGAGATTCTTTTGGACTTAGCTTTGTTCTTAGTGTATCCAGAACCAGATGGGCCAGTGTCTAGTTCAGTCAGGTTCTCAGCCTTAAAGTGAAGGAAAAGGTTAACGACTTGTGTTTCAGCCCAAAGCCTATCAGAAGTGTCAAGCTGCCAGCTCCCCTCTGCCCTCCCCGTTGCTATGGCAGCCATATCTCTCTGTGTGAACAGGTGAACCAGGGTCCAGGCTAGGGCCTCTGCCCACCTGGCTGCAAGTTACTAGGGGCAAAGACCTGTCCATTGCGTCATGTGAACAAGGAGATCCCATATTTCTAGCAGCTCTCTGGTGCCCACCTGTTACCATTTCACAGAGGCAGCACTCCTTGTGCTCCCATTCAGCTAGTCCAGTATCACTTGCCTGCCCACCTTACACTGGACAACCAGCACATGGCTCCTTAGACCTTGAAGATGGAGGCCTGGGAGCAGAAGGAGCAGAGTTGGGGGCTGGTGATAGGGCCTGGGAAATGTTCTTCTCTTGTCTGTTTCAATCTATCTTGTATTTTGTGGCCCCGGTCTCTCCAGTCTTCTAGCCCAACAGCTGTGAGCCTCCAGGGCACCACCCGAAGCCAACTGCCTCTTCGTGGGGGAAATCTTTGAAATTCAAGGCTTGGCCATCTGGGTATGCAAATTTCTCCAGATTTGCTGAGCCCTTCAAGTGGCTGCACCCCAGGCAGGGCTGTGAGAATTAACTACCACTACCCCTAGATGGGGAAAGCTGCCTGGGTGCTGTTGATACCTAGAACCCAGGCTTTTGCCTACTGATAAGACTCTAAAGAGAAGGATGTATCGAGAGCTCCACGAGTCCTGCTCTAGTGCCTAATCATGTGAGAGATTTTGCCAGATCCAAAGGAATCTCAACTAAGAAAGTTCCTGGAGTAAGGAGGGAAGGCTTGGGTCTAGCCTCGCTAGAGGGTGGGAGCTACCTGCAGGGAAAGCTGCTGCCTTCCGATTATGTCAAAGCCAGGCAACAGAACTGGAGCAGAGGCAGTCTGGCCCCCAGAATTGCTTATTCTCCCCCAGGCCTCCCTCTGGGGCTGGTTATCTGGCTGTAGCAGGAGGAATGTGTTCTCTGAGTGGAAAAGAAGGGGGGTCAGGGTCATGGCGGAAACTTGGGAATTTAGATTCCCTGCCTGCCCCTGTCCCTATTAGAAGGAGGGAGCCATGGAGAATGTGGCTGACAGGCCCCAGGCGTGGGAGAGCTTAGGCAGTCTGTTTGTGTGTGTGCAGAAGGGGACTGCACATGTGTTCAGGAGCTTGAGAGTGAGAATTGTGAGCATGTACATTCCTTAGTGTTTGTGCATCAGGGTGTGATGCATAAACACGAAGCCTCTGTAGCCTTTGAAGAACAGGATCAGATCTGGGTTTGAATCACAAGCCCATGGCTTTTCATTTGTATAATCTTGGGCAATAAATTTATCTATCTGTCTTTTGCTTTGATTTAAACAGGCACTTGGTCCCCAGACTGACCCATAGGCAATGCTTGGTGGAAAATGGCCTTATCAAATGAAAGGGTTGTAGCTGTGGGCGCTTATGGTTCAGGGAGGTAGGCCTGGACAGTGAGAAAGAAATCTTTCTTGGATTCCTATACAAGCTAGAGGTTTGCCCTTCTTTGAGCTGGGCTACCTCCTAAGACAACCAGGGACCTTGGACAGACTCTCTGGGCCCCTTTACAGCTATGGCTCACATGCCCACTTGTTAAGGCCTGCAAGAGTGTGCTCACAAACAGGGCGAGCAGGCAGATGGATGGACATGCCTAGCCAGCCTGTGTGTCCTTGCCCAGTGTCTGTCCTTCTCCTTACCTTGGGGGACAAAAGGGAATCCAGTTGTCCCACCTGGTGAATAAAAGCCTGGGGTTGGGGAAGGATTTGCCTCCAGCCACCAAGAAGCGAGTATGCTGTAGAAGAAGGCCAGACCCCCCACGCCTAGCTGTTTCCCAGCCCTGTCTGAAGGGGAAGGGAGAGGGATAAATGACTGGGTGATTGTGGCACCTCCTACAGCCAGCATCTTTGCTCTCCCCATTCTAGGTCACAGGCCCACACCTCTCTCCCTAGTAAAAGCCTCTGTGAGGGGGTTGAAGGGTGTCTTGGATCTGTGGGCAGGACTTGGGATCTGGGCACAGAGAGGTTGGGGAATTAACAAAGGTCACACAGCCAGGCAAAACTGGAGCATGGGGGAGTCATTCTAGATAGGACCTTTAGGGGGAGCTCCCTGGCTACAAGAGATTTCCTGGAAGCCCCTGGGTGGGCCCAGGCCTGAACTGAGGAAGTGAGGGCTACAGCCCAGCTGGCCTTGCACTGGAACCACAGGAGTGGCCTTTAAGGGTGTGCTGAAGGACTGATGAATCTTGGCCCTGCTTCCACACACATGCACCGCTGGGAATGGGAGTGGGGAGATTGCCGAGCTCTGGGGCCAGCCCTGTTTCCTGCTTTGGATTTGGAATGGGGAGAGCCTTTCTGGGGACTGTGAAACGGATGCTTTAGCTTCTCTAGGAGGAAATGGAAGAATGGAGAGGGAACTGACAAGAGATAGTCCTTAAGGAGCTTATTTGGGAGGCTCTGGGACCCTTTGTAAATAAGTGGGTGATCTTTGGGAGAGAGGTGCTGGGTGTTCTACAACTTTGAGAGTGGCAGAAAATGGGGCCAGTGGCTGTGCACAATAGTTGGGTTGCACCTGGTGAGAGATTAGGGGTGGTTTCCCCACCAAGGTCCCTGAGCCAGAGCTTTCAGCTGCATGAGCATAGCCTATTGCCCTGTGGAGGGGATTCTGGGGTGGGTGTGGTTGTATAATGGGGGAAGTGAGAATGTGGCATTTCTGTGGGTGAGTGCAGCACTGTGAATTGTGTTTTAACACTTGAGTTGTGTTTCCCAGGTATATGTGATGGCAGAACTAGTTTTGCTGCTGGAGTGAATCAGGTTCCTGGAAGGGAATGGACCAACATGGAGAGAATGATGCTAAGTAGTTACAGTCATCCTTATATAGATATGACTTAGTAGTATAGAACCATTAGCAATGACCAAGACCGCCTGTGTGTTGAGTGCTTACCATGTGCCTGGCGCTGTGCTAAGCACCTCACCTGCAGTGGCTCATTTAGTACTGTCAGAACCCTGCAAGTTCATGCTGGTTTGCCTGGTGTTTGTTTATTGTGTCATGTTGGGTGGGGTATAATTATATTCATGTTGGGGAATGTGAAACAGCTTTATCCTTCTCTTAGTTACTGGGGTGCAACTTAACGGCAGCATTTGCCCTGGTCCCATCCTGTTGCCAATATGGGCACCACTGTGGTGTTGTACAGTGTAGAGACCTAATTTGACAATGTTCTTTGAGCTGGTGGTGATGGATGATATGACTATATGACTTTTTTGCTTTGTTGTGTGACTGTTGTGTACCCGAAGTATGTAACTCCCTACTGTTGTGTGGTTGAGACCAGCTACTGTATGACTCATTTTGTGTCCCGGTGATGTTGTGTCTAGTGTAGGGTCATCTGTGGTGGTGTGGTGAACTGGTTGTGAATAGTGTGACTGTGGGTCATATCACTATGTGGGTCTGACCCTGTTGTGTCCTGTTCTGACTTGTGTCAGAGACTTGTGGTGTAACTGTGTGGTGAGCGTGCCTCTTTTGTGGTGTGGGTGGCCTATGGTGGTGTTGCCTTGTACAAATTGTGTGTCCGGGTGACCCCCCCCAGGCGCTGTGCCCCTTTGCGGCTCTGCGTGTTCTTTGACCTCGGCCGCGGGTGCCCCCACCCCCGCCGGCCCCGCTGCCCCTCCCCCGCGCCGTCCTCCCGCGCCGCGCGGCGATCGATCGCCATTGATTGTCCCTGACGAGCTGCTCCACTTTCCAGCCAATGTCAGGAGGGGGGATCTCCGCCGCCCTGGCGGTGTCATTTCCACACACTCCCTGGGCTGCCGCCAGCGCGGGTGCCTCGAAGAGCCGGCCTGGATCGCCCGGAGCTCGGACCGGACCAACCACACCGCGCGAGGAAGCCCCCGACGGCGCGGCCCGACCCCCGTCTGCCTGCCTGCTGGCCCTGCGCCTCTGCACCCAGGCCCCCTTCCCAGCGCGGGTGGATGTTGTCACCGCAGGCGTTTAAGCTGAGCCGGGGATAGGGAGGGGCGTTGTGTCGGGTGCGCCCTACGCCTGCCCTGGTGGGGGCGCGGGGCTGTTTCCGGCGGGCGGAGGCGCCGGCGGGCCAACTTTGCTGCGGCCCAAACAGATGCTAATGATTTTCCGGGAGGCGCCGGTTATCTCTGGCCCCAGCCGGCCGGTGTGCTGGGACTGGGCCCCCAGCACAGACACCTCCTCGCCCCCCAACCCCACCCCCGTGAGCCCCACCTAATAACCACGTGGTCCCGAGTGGACAGGGTGGGGCAGGGGTTCGGGGAGGGGAGTGCGCAGGCTGCCCCGGGTGTCTTAGAACTGTTGCTGTGTGGGATTATTTGCGCCTCCTCCACCCACGATGCTACTGTCTTCTCTTCTGAGCACTTCCCAAAGCCACACACGAACCCGACTAGGGCAAACTGAGGTTCATAAGAAGTGCGGCCCAAGGTCATGCTGACCCATCAGCTGAGAGGGTCACCCCCTCTCAGCTGAGAGCCATCCCGTCGGAGGGCCCGTAGCCCCCCTCATCCCCTCCTCGATCGGGGCCTGAGCCAGTTTCCAGACTCCCCGGTGGAAGTGCTGACGTGGCTCTGGGCAGCTGTCTGGGGCCGGGAAGCGGGGCAGATGTCACGCAGCCCAGGGGAGGAGGCGGCTCCGCAGGGAGGACAGGCTGGGCCTCAGGCCTGGCAAGACTGCCTCCTCCCCCTAGGGCCTGGCTCTGCCCGCCTAGGGCACAGCCATGGGCCAGGCTGACCTGCTTCCAAGTCTAGCTCCAGCTCCTCGGTGTGGCTACTGGCAAGTGCTAGAGCCTTTCTGAGCCCCTTTCTCTCCTGTTAGAGAATAGGCACCTGCTTTGAGTGGGTGTGATCCTCTAGTGAAAGCAGAGGTGTGCAAAGCCCCAGCCCAGTGCCCGGCACACTGTTCCTGCTCAATAAATGTCAGCTGCTATTACTGTTGTTGTCTCTGCAAGGGGGAACTTGGTGTGTCAAACTAAATGCAAAATTGAATCCTGAGGGTGCATGCCAGCTTCAGAGGTCATTCCAGCCAGCCTCCTGCCTCCCTGCCCCTGGCCCTCTGCATTTCTCATGCCTGTCTAGCTTTGTGCCTTCTTGCTGCACTGTTAGCCTCTCTTGGCTTTGCCTACTGCCAAGCTGACCCCCCCTCCATCTCTTATCCATGTGGTTCCCTCCTATCTGGCGGCCACATTGGGTCCCTCGAGCAGCACAGCCCCCTGGGAACAGCAATCGATGGGGCGGAACAGCCTCCCTGACAGATGGACCCACAGAGGCTGGGCTGCTTGAGCAGAGCTCCCTAGGAAACCGGAGACAGGAGCCGAGCCACCATGGCTGCCTCCTAAATAGAAATGAAAGGGGGTGGGGAGATGAGGAGGAGGAGGAGGAGGAGGACCAGGAGGAGGCCAGAGCTTCCAACCAGCCCCCTGGAGGGGCTGGACAGCCCCTACCCTTTTCCATGGTCCTAGAATCCTTGTGTGGGGAGGGCTCTGTAGAGTTTGCCTGGAGATGGGACTTGTGAGCCCCGCTCCACGCGCAGGTGAAGAGCTTTGCCAGGCCCTCCATCATGGACACCTTTTCTAATAAGCCCAGAGGCTGGTGTGTGGGTAGGGGGGCAGGCAGGCAGCTTACCACATTCCTAGGGCCACAAAGGGCCTTGGAAGCCACAATGGCAGAAGGGCCTTCTCTGCCAGTGGGGGTGGGAGATGATAAGCCCTGGCCCCTGCGTGTGTGTGTGGTGGGGGATGGAGAATGCCTCCTGCTGCCCTCCGTACTCCCAGATCAGTCAGGGAATTCCTTCCAGAGTTTAACCTGGGATTTCTCAACCTCGCACTATTGACATTTGGGGCCATTTACTTCTTTGTTTTTTGCATTGTAGGATGTCAGTAATAGTAGTGACAACCAAAAATGTCTCCAGACATTGCCAAATGTCCCCTGGGAGGTTCTCTAGTTTAAAACCACTGGTTTAACCTCAGGACCAGTCCCCTGGAGGGAGTAGCCAGGACCCCATGGGGATGCCAAAGATCTGCCATAGTGGGGGAGCAAGGACTTCCAAACAGCCCTGTCCCTGCTGTCGCAGGCCCAGAAGGGTGGGACATGCCTCCCCCAACCATGGTCCCAACTGCCAGGTTGGAGCAAACCATGCTTGCCTGAGATGGCAGGGCTGTTGGCGTCACTGCTCAGCTGCGCCAGGCTTGGTGCCAACACCTCACTGCTGAGGCTACAAGTCACAGGGGAGGGAAAGCAGGCATGTCAGGGGGTACTCGGCTGCCTAGGTGTCCTTCTGTCCAGTCAGCTTGAGATGGGGGTAGCTAGCACGGATGACCAGCCTTCTCCCTTCCCTTGGCACCCTGGCAGTGTCTCTGCTGCCTCCCTCTAGGTCGGTGTTAGGCTGGTGTTGGGGCTGGCAGAGCTAGTAGGGGCTACTGCCGAGTAAGAGAAAGAATTGTGGACACAGGTCCAGCCGGCCCAGCCACCTGACAGCTGGGCCACCTGAGCACTGAGCAACTGCCCCCTCCAGGAAGGTGGGAGGGAGGAAGGCACTATGGGTTGGCTAAATGGTACAGAGTCCCCTAACTCACAGCCCTTCAACCAGGGGGCCGGGGAGGGGCTCCCTCTGGAGCCATTTTCTTCCTCTTCCTGCCCAGGCATGCAGAAGAGAAAGCACTCTAGCGCACAGTCTTACTGCTGGGAAGTTCCTACATCTGTCTCCCCTACTTCCTTTCTTCCTATAGCATCAGCCCTACAATGGCCTGCATGCTCAGACCCCAGGAGACACAGGTCCCAGCATTGCAGGCTTTCTGGCCAGGGTGTGCCCTCATTCCTGGGGAAGATAACTCATCCATGGGAGAAATCTCAGTTAGAATACAGCTCGATGGATCCCTGTGTGTGGGGAGGGATGAGGTGCCTGAGTGGACAGGGCTGGGGGATGGAGAGGAGCATTGGTGCCAGTTGACAGACTGCCCCAAGACACTCTGAACCCAGCACCAGCCTAGGGGGTCCCAGGGCAGGGAGGAAGAAGTAACTGGGAGGTGGGCAGTGGCTTTGTAATCAGAGATGGCCTGGCGGGCTAAGGCGGCAGCTTGGGGCTGGGGTTTAAAATAGCACCTTGGCCTGGCTGGGACCTGGCCGGGATCGAGTTCGGGTCACCCGCAAGGCAGCGTGGCCACCACAATCCAGCTCGAGTTTCATGCCTTCCCGGATGATTTGGTGGAGGAGGAGGGGGCTCGCCCAGGCAGATGGATCTAAGGAAAGGAGTCCAGGTGTGGCCACTACAGCCCCCACAGCAGGCCCTGGTTCATCTCCCTTTTTCCTATGCCCTACTCCTGACATGGGACAGACTTGGTCCAGCCACATCCCGATGCCTTCCCTAAACATTTATTTAGCACCAGCTGGGACCAGGCCCTGGACAGCGTGGAGATGGATCAGGCCTTATCCCTCTCCTGACCCTCAGGGGTGCACAGAGGGGGAGAGAGATCAGTATGCAGCTGCGGCGTGTCGCGCCCGTGTTTTACTGATGTCCCAGACTCAGCCTGAAAGTCCCTAGGCCTGAGGAAAAAGACCCCCCCACACACACACACACTGCAGCAAAAGCAGAAGGTGGGGCCTCAGGTAAGCCTTCCACCTGAGTAAATGGCTACAGTGGGGAGGGGGAGATGTCCTCAAAAGCTAGTGATAATCCTAGAACATTCCCTAGGGTGGTTCACTCCCCTAGTGTCCCCTGGAGGGAGTGACCAAACAGAGTGATCTCCCCCACCCCTCAGCCCTCCAGCAAAGACTTCAGGCATAGGTCTGAAAGTGCATTCTGGTCATTCTGTCTCCAAGTAGGGTGCCCACTTCCTCAGGCCAACTCAAGAAGCAGAGAAAGGGATCAGAGGATATGAAGCGGGGGGTTCCCCTCTTTAGTGTTTCAAGGGAAGTCGGTAGTTACAGCCCTATCATTCCTCGTGCCGTTTGGAAGAAAAAAAGTATTTCCAACAATAAACAGTTCCATCTAACCACAGCCCCACGACTCCACTCTCCCTTGCTCTAGTCTCTGGGCCCCTGGACACAGTTACAGTCTCTGGGCAGTGTCCTCTGGGGCCTGGCAGGTAGGGACTCTCTTCACTTTCTCCTCCTTCCCCTGGGTTGATGTGGGTGACACAGGAGGCCAGGCCAGCTCAGGGCCAGATCCTCTCTCTCTGCTGGAGCAATAGCCAGCCCTCCTGACGAAGCTCACATATATCTAAAACATCGCCTTGGATATCTTAATGATTTCTCAACAGCCCCTGATTGAAGCATGCCCAATTTAGCAATGCCGTAAGTAACTTTTTATATTTCCTTAGGGAATCATTTCACTTATGAATCTTTTCTGAATCTGCAGTCTCGATTAAAAGTTGATGTTGTTTTTTCTCATCTCCTCGGCTCTGAGATGCCTCCCTAGTGAAAAGGGTGGTAGCACCATCAATCCTTCTTGTTAGTCTGTCTGGAGAATTTTTCTTGAGGGTGGGGTGGGGGACAGCAGCCAAGTCTCCTCTGTGATGGCACCCAGAGGGGCTGTGACCTGGGGGACGGGGTCAGAGAGGTGGGGAGGCATTGATGGTCTCCCACCCACATACACTCCCCCATCTCAGGGGCCCCTGGCAGTTACAGTGGGGAGAGGGGTTGTCCAGCCCGTCCTGCCTTCAGGGTGTGTCCTCACACCTGTAGCTTAGGAATTTGAGGAGGGGGCTGAACTCCATTCAAGGCTCAGCCTAATAGCACAAAACTGGTCCAAACCCTAGCTCTTTCCTGTGCAGCCGCCATAGCCTGGGCGAGTCAGTCACCTCCCCTCTCAGAGCCTCAGTTTCCTTATTTGCAAAATGGAAATGAGCTTGCTAAACAGATGATCTAGCACGCTGGTGAAGGGTTCACTTAACACAGTGCCTCCACAAAGGGTCCTGTCCCAATTCTGAACAGTATCTAGTTCTTTTCCTCATCCCATTCACTTTCTAGTCCTGGTGATGCCTTTGAGGTGGAGTAAGTGGGACTGGCATAATCATCCCTAGGAAGAGAAGGGACTGGTGGGATTGGGACTTGCCCGGGGTTGTCCCGGAGGCCCACGCAGAAGCCTGACTCCCCTGAGAGGCAAAGGTCAGGGATGCAGGAAGGCTGGAGGGCAAGATGAGGGTGAAAAGCTCCAGGATTTGAAGGAAGCAGCGTCCCCACAGAAAGCCCTCCTGCTCCCCTCCCTGTTGCTGGCCGGGGGAAGGATTTGCCCAGGTGCTGGGACCTCTGGCTCTGACCTCTAACCTTTGACTTCTGGGCTGGGATGGGCATTCTCAGGACAAGAGTCACGACTGGGGGTGGGGCCAGGGCACCCAGCAGCGGCTGGGCTCTGGGAGTTAACGATTTACAAGGGGCCTCTTCCTGAGGCCTCCCTCCTCCCGGGCCTGGCGGGCAACCCGTGACTGCCCAGGTGGCTAGACACAGAACCAGTCTCACCAGTTCAAAGAGCAGTTCATCCCGGGCCCACCCCCAAGCACTGTCTGAGCTCCCCATTCCTTGGAGTCTGAAGGGAAAGGCAAGAGTAGGGGGTGGTAGCTGGGGTCTTGGGTCCCCTGGTCTGAAGAGAGAGAGGCTGGGCCATTTTCGGAAGTCTCAGTGCGGGACATTTCCAACTCTGCTCTGCCCTTCAGGACCACATTTGTAGAGAGGAGGCTGAGCCCCACCCCGCCTCCTCCAACAGGCCTCCCCCATACCACCACACCCTAGCCTGCAGGCTTTGGGTTGGGCAGGGCACTTTCAGGGCAGGCTGGCTTCTCCTGCCCAGGGCACCCGTCCTCCAGGTGAAGGGCTTCCACATTGGGACACTCTGCCCTAGGCCTCCCCTAAGGCCCCATTCAGTTACCTCCCTGCCTCTCAGCAATGCTCTCCCCTCCCTCTTCCTGAAGTGGGGTGGGGAGGCTGTAGCCAGAGCTTTGGCCTCTGGGAGCACTCACTCCCACTCCCATAGGACCGAGAGTTGAACCATGATTGTGTCTAGAGAAGCCAAGGTTTATTGTCCGGGGCACGACAGCCTCCAAACTGTCCCTGTCCCCATCAACATCCCATATACAGGCTGAGTTCCCTGTGCTCAGCTGAGAATACAACTGTAGCTGATTGTCTATGGCATGCATGTAGCTGTGCCTGGGCAAAGGGAAATGTGTGTGGTTTGCTTCCTGCTCCCTCTCTGCCTCTGTCTCCAGAGTCATTTTATTCTGGGGCTGGAGTCTCCCTTCTGTTCTCATCCCTTCCCCTCTGTTTACACAAGTCAAGGCCAGGCATTGGCCACCAAACTGACTTCTCAGGAATGGGCAAGCCTGGGTTCCCTGAGAGACCTGGCTTTTTGAATTTTCCTTCTTTCTTTCTTTCCTTTTTTTTTTTTTTTTTTTTTTGAGACGTAGTTTTGCTCTTGTTACCCAGGCTGGAGTGCACCGGCGTGATCTCGGCTCACTGCAACCTCCACCTCCTGGGTTCAAGCGATTCTCCTGCCTCAGCCTCCTGAATAGCTGTGATTACAGGCATGCACCACCACGCCCGGCTAATTTTGTATTTTTAGTAGAGATGGGGTTTCTCCACGTTGGTCAGGTTGGTCTTGAACTCTACCCATCTCAGCCTCCCAAAGTTCTGGGATTACAGGAATGAGCCACTGAGCTCAGTTTGAATTTTCATTTCACAGCTCTCAGCCCCTTCAGAGGTCATGGGGGTAGGGTGGGGAGACCTAAAGTCCAGTGGTCAGTGTGTGAGGGCCCAGACCCAAAGGCCTGGGTCCACAGTCTGGTGCTGATAGGCTCCTCCCTGCCTCTGCCCATGTTTGCACCCCCAGACCCACCCTGGGATTTTGGCTAAGGTCACAGTCCAGCGTGACCCCACGGAACACTATCCTGTGCCCTGCCCCAGCAGGCAGGGTTTCAAACGTCCTTACTCCCATCCTTTGTGATACAGGTGAGAGAACTGGGGCTTAAAGAAGGGTAAACCAGCCGGTAATCCCAGCACTTTGGGAGGCCGAGGAGGGCAGATCACAAGGGCAGGAGTTCGAGACCAGCCTGACCAACTTGGTGAGACCCGGTCTCTACTAAAAATATAAAAAATTAGCCAGGTGTGGTGGCACATGCCTGTAATCCCAGCTACTCTGGAGGTTGAGGCAGGAGAATCACTTGAACCTGGGAGGCGGAGGTTGTAGTGAGCAGAGATCACGCCATTGCACTCCAGCCTGGGCAACAGAGGGAGACTCTGTCTCAAAAAAATAAATAACTAAAAATAAAATTGAAAAAAAAGAAAAGAAAGGTAAACCTTAGACTCAGCTCCAGATTGGCCATCTTTATTGGAGACCCTAACTCCTACGCTCCTCTCCACATGGCCATTTCCAGCCACTGGATGTCTACTCAGTGGTGGATATTGGCAAATAAATGGCAGTCATGGAAAATGCCTCAGACAAGGCATGGATTGAAATCCTGGTTTTGCTACTTTGTAACCTTGCACAGGTATCCAAGCCTGTGGATTAAATAAGCCTATGTACAGAAAGCAATTAGCATGAACCCTGACACATAGCAAGAGCTCAGAAAGATTCTGGCTACAATTGTTACTTAAAAAATTTTTTTGAGATGGAGGTTCGCTTTTGTTGCCCAGGCTGGAGTGCAATGGCTTCATCTTGGCTCACTGCATCCTCCGCCTCCTGGATTCAAGCAATTCTCCTGACTCAGCGTCCTAAGTAGCTGGGATTACAGGCATGCGCCACCACAACAGGCTAATTTTTTATTTTTAGTAGAGATGGGGCGTCTCCATGTTGGTCAGTCTGGTCTCAAACTTCCAACCTCAGGTGATCTGCCTGCCTCGGCCTCCCAAAGTGCTGGGATTACAGGCATGAGCCACCACGTCTGGCACAATTGCTATTACTGGTACCTCTTTGGAGGCCAAGCTTCAGGCACAAGGCAGGTAGGAAACTCCTCCTTACCCTGAAATAATTTTCATGGCAGGAGGTGGTAGTGAAGGGACGAGTAGTGAGATAAGCAAATAAAAGCTATTTCTGTGCACTGTGGTCACTGTGGCCATAGGAGGGGACCCAAAGCCAGATGAGGGACCCAAAGCCAGGCCAGAGTACAGCTGTGTAGTGCATGCATTGGAAAAAGTCACCTAGCAAAGGGAGCTAGGAAGATGAAAGGCAGTCTGTGACCTCCTTCATGGTTTCCTGTATCTGCCAAAAGTGGGTACCTTTTTCTAATTTACACAAAGGCTAGTGGTGGCCCTGTAGGTATGGCCCAAACTCAGGCTGGAAGTGGTAGTCTCAGATGGTTCCCAGGTGATATGTGCTCCTGGTCTTCCATGAAGTGAGCTTGATGAGGCCTATCTTGGCAGAAGGAATGCTACATGCAAAGACCTGGAAACCTGGAGACGAGTCTTGCGGTGTCGGAGGGAGCTGCCAGTGTTAGATGGTGTTGGCCAGCAGGGCCGGGGAAGGACAAGAGGGCCAGTTAGGGAAGCCAGGCTGAGTAGGGTAAGGGGTTTAGGCTGAGTTCTGTAGTCTGTGAGGAGCCACTGCAGGATGAGAAGCAGAGGCGCCCCAGGTCAGCCTCACTAGAGGCTGTGGATAGCCTCCCTAGAACAGGATATGGCCTCAGGGATTTGAGAACAGCTCTGAGGTCAATCTCGTTTCAGTGTTCTCATCTGAATAATGGGGATGACATTATTGCAGGGGCTGTTATAAGGACTAAATGAGACAATATACTTTAACTGCTTAGCACAATGCCCTGCTCAGGGTAAGGGCTGCACAAATACCAGCCACGAGAGTTATCAGCAGGATCCAGGAGAGCAAAATCCAGGGTCCCCGGCTGACGCACCCCTCCCTGGAAGACAAGGCAGGCGATGCAGGCACCGATGCCCCCAGCAGTGCTGGAGACTGAAGGAGCTTCTTCCTGACTTGAAGGCTAACTGATTGGTTCAAAGAACTTGGCAAAAAGTTTAAGAAAGAGGAAGGTGAGACTTCCATACTCCTTTTTGAGGTAGGGAGAGGTGGGAGAATAGTGAACCATGATTCCCTTCTTCTTGGAGAAGGGGGCTGGGGTGGGGACAGTCTTATCCAAGGGCAGAGACCCTCACCCCATCTTTCCTGGATGTCCCCCACTTGTCTCATTGGCATCTGTGGTGGAGAGTTCTTTGTGGATGGCTTGCACATGATATTTTCTGTTTGTGTAACACTTTCTCTGTGGACAATTTCGCCCTTCTCTTTTGCGGCTCCCACGTGGATTGGATAAGTGACAGTCTAGGTCTCCCTCCCGAGTTGTTAATTTCCAGCAAGGGAAAACGCAAAGATCCACCCTCTAAACTGGGCCAGATATGTCAACACCCCTCCCTTGAGGAAGCCATGACCATTGGGACCACCTGGCCTTCCTCCATTGTGGCCTGTGGCTACAATGGAAGAATGGGGGTGGGGGCATAAGTCTGAAAAAAAAAGTGGATAATAGCAATTCCCTAAAGTGGAATTATTACCCACCCTCCCCCATGGACCCCTGCATAAAGCTTTTTTTGGGGGTGTGCATGACCTGACTGTGCTGACCTTAGACTTCAGGAGATCTGTGGAATAGAGTTTCATTTCGTGGATCCTAACCCTCTAAGACCTGCTGCTGACTCCCAGGAAACAGGTCCTCCCTCACAGTCTGTGCCTCAGCTTCCCCAGAAAATGTAGATAGAGGTGAGTTCAATGCTTAGAGATCCTACACCTGGGAATTTTCCTTCTTTTTTCCTTGCATGGTCAGTGCCCAGCACAGTGACTGACATTCACAGTGAGGCCCAGAATACCTTTTTTTTTTTTCCTTCTTGAGACAGTTTCACTCTGTTGTTCAGGCTGGAGTGCAGTGGCATAATCTCGGCTCACTGCAATCTCCGCCTCCTGGGTTCAAGCAGTTCTCCCACCTCAGCCTCCTGAGTAGCTGGGATTACAGGTGCATACCACCACGCCCAGCTTATTTTTGTATTTGTAGTAGAGACAGGGTTTCACCATGTTGGTCAGGCTGGTCTTGAACTCCTGATATCATGATCTGCCCACCTGTCCTCCCAAATTGCTGGGATTACAGGCGTGAGCCACCATGGCTGGCTTTTTTTTTTTTTTTTTTTGAGACAGAGTCTTGCTCTGTTGCCAGGCACCAGGCTGGAGTGCAGTGGCGTGATCTCAGCTCACTGCAACCTCTGCCTGCCGGGTTCAAGCAATTCTCCTGCCTCAGCCTCCCGAGTAGGGTTTCACCATGTTGGTCAGGTTGGTCTCGATCTCTTGACCTTGTGATCTGCCCCCCTTGGCCTCCCAAAGTGCTGGGATTACAGGCAGAATACCTATGTTTAAGCAGTTTAGGAGTGATCTTCTGGGGGTGATGGGCATCTTAAAACTGTTTCCATAGCAAGCACCTTACTTTTACTCACATGGCATGTTTCTTTGGAGGGGGGCATTAAAAGGACTGCTGGCAAGGAGAAGAGAGACTAAACGCCTCCCCAAGGGAGCCATTTCTTGGCATAATAATTAAGGGAGAACACTTCTCAGCACTAGGAAAGAACTGGCTGGGAGCAGGTGTCCACGATGTCTGGGGAGGGGTCACTTCGTGTGGCCTTGGATATCAGGAGTGGGAGAGATGACATTCCAGATGAGCTCTGTCCTTTGACACCTCCCCCCACCCCACCCAGGCTGGGTCAAGGCCCCAAGACCACATATAGACGGTGTGGAAGGTGGGTGCCAGCTGCGGCTGCCAGGAGATCCATGCCCCATGGCCCTCGCGCCAGCCTCGGCGACAGCCAGGCTGCGCAGAGCAAAGGAGAGGAAGCAGCGAGGTAGGAGACAGTTTCGCTTCTCCCACCGAAGCCGCGCCAGTGGCCGGAGGCGCCCGGATCGCCGCAGTTAACTCCCTGTTATCTGTGCCCCAGTCGATCTCAGGCTGTAACGTTTAACCCTAGGCTGACTTCCCCAACCGCCCTTCCCCTCCCCCTCCCCTGCTCAGGCCTGGGGACCGCGTTTTCTTCGCTACGCAGAGGAAGGTTTGTCTTGATGCACAAACCCGCCCCCACGAATCCCAAAGAATTGAAGAAAACTTTCACTTTGGGATTATAGGCAGCTGGAATTATAGGAGACCGGGGCTTGCACTGTGGGTCCGTGAGATGAAGACATCTGCAGCCACAGGCTTAGCCCAAGATGGGCAGATGAAGGGGGCACTGATGGAGTGAAAACGGGATATGCGGGCCCTAATCTGTCCTGTTCCCACTGGGCGCCTACTCTGGCCAGGCTGACTTTTCCTTCTGTCTTTCAACCTATTGAGGGCTGCTGTTCCAGGTACCTACTGATCGCTGCTGTTCCAGGCATTGTTTCGGGTTTTGAGGGCGTAGGCCAAGGTCTCAGGGCACCAAATGTAGTCGTCTCAGCCCTGGAACTCAAGAGTTGAGGCTGGCGCCTGCGTAAAGAGACAAAATAGCCTTTTTCGGATCAGTTTCCTCATCTGAGAAATGGGAACGGGAACCTCCGCCCCTTTTGTCCCGGAGCCCTTAGTGCCCACGGAATCCCTGAAGGTGCTCTTGGAAGGGTGGGGTCTTTGAACACGCGTCTGTCTCCCAGGAGCCCTCGGCTAGGAGTCTCTGGCCCGCCGCGCACCTGAGCTGAGAGGCGCGGCCAAACTCTCCTTCCCCGTCCTCGAAGCTTCAGGCCCCGTTGAAGAGGGGAGAGAAGGATAGATTTCGCCGGAGGTGCGTCTGTAAACCCAGGCCAAAGCGGGGAGGTCGTCTTCCTTTTTTTTTTTTTTGGGTAAAGTTGCGGGAAAAAGGTGAAAACAGGGCGCGCGAGGGAGCTGAGCCTGGGTGGATCTCGTCAGGGCGCGGGGAGCTCGAGGCGCAGCGGCTGCAGCTCCGGCCTCAGAGCCCGCGGCGTCCAAGTGGCCAGAGCTGAGCTGGGAGGGAGGCGGCGGGAGGAGGGAGGGGAGCTGAGGTGGAGGGGGGGGAGAAGGGAGCGGTGAGTCCGGTCCGGGTTTTGCCGGCAGCCCCCGGGCAGCGTTCATAGCTCCAGCCCGGGCGGGCGCGCGGCGGCGGCGGCAGAGGCGGCTGAGCCTGAGCGGGGATGTAGAGGCGGCGGCAGCAGAGGCGGCACTGGCGGCAAGAGCAGGCGCCAGAGCCGAGCGAGAAGAGCGACAGAGCCTCACCCCCTGAAGCCGGGCCCCGCGTCCCAGCCCTACCCAGCCCGCGCCCAGCCATGCGCGCCGCCTGCTGAGTCCGGGCGCCGCACGCTGAGCCCTCCACCCGCCGCGCAGCGTTCCGCTCGGGGGTGATTAGTTGCTTTTTGTTGTTTTTTAATTTGGGCCGCGGGGAGGGGGAGGAGGGGCAGGTGCTGCAGGCTCCCCCCCCTCCCCGCCTCGGGCCAGCCGCGGCGGCACGACTCCGGCTCCGGACCCGGGCACTGCTGGCGGCTGGAGCGCAGCGCACCGCGGCGGCGGTGCCCAGAGCGGAGCGCAGCTCCCCGCCCCGCCCCTCCCCCTCGGCCTCGCGGCGACGGCGGCGGTGGCGGCTTGGACGACTCGGAGAGCCGGTAGGTGTCGGGCCACGGCCCTCCCTCGACCCCCCCCCGGAGGCCGGCCCCCTCCCCTTCCCCGCCTACCTCCCTCTCCTCCCCCCGGGGTTCGGTGCGCGGCCGGGGCCGGAGTTCGCTGCAAGTCGGCTGAAAGTTTGGCGGCGCGGGTTCCCCGAAGTTCAGGTGCGGAGAGCCAGGGACGGGGAAGGAGGGGTCCGTGTTTGGGAGGGGCGGGGGGCACCCGCAGGATGAGCCGCGGAGCCCCAGAGCCTAGGAAACCTAGCGCCGGTGATTGCTCGGTGGCCGCTGCTATACCCCAGGCTCCTCAAGCCGCAGTACAGTATGCTCGGTCGCAGATCACTGAGTTCAGACAAAAAGAGGGGTTTTAGGGTCTGGGACGGCGGCTTGGGCGCGGTGGAGTGGGGCTGGGACGCTCCCTGTGGGTGCCGCCCCCCCGCTACTCCTGCTCGCAGGCTTTGGGGCGGCGGGCGCCCGGGGTCTTCGCCTGTTGGCGTTGGGCGGGCGCTCAGCCTGCGGGGGCGGCTGATTGTAGATCTCTGGCGCGCACTTCCCCCATCAGACCCCACTCGCAGCCCTGTGTTGAGGGGCGACGCTAACTGCTCTGGGCGTCCTCGACCACGCGTGGCTGAGCCTCCCCCACCACTTGGAAGAGGCGGCGGCCACTTCTGCATTTCTCCTCCGGCTCCTCGCCCCCGCTGCCCGCGGGGTGCCCGGCGGGCTGATGAAGTTTGACCTTTTTTTTCCATCGAAGTATCTCCCCCACCACCCCGGTGCCCCGCGGCCCCTCCCTCCCTCCCTTCCCAGCCTTGGGGAGTCCTTTGGGCTGTCCCCAGAGCCCCGCGTGGGCCAAGCAGCATGCAGAGCCTGGGAGGTAGAACGGGGGTGTTCCTCTAGCTGCGGAACTGTGGGGGGCGGACGTCCCAGGCGCCTGCCACGCTGCTCTGGCCCCAAATTTGCCCATGAAGTTCAGCCCAAGCCCCCTCCCCTTCGCTTCCCCGGAGCGGAGTGAGGGGCTGAACCGCCGCGAGAGGAATGTGTTAATTTTCTGGCTGGGGGAAGTTGTTCTCGCCCGGAATGGGCTGCTTTCCGGCGGGGAGCGCGGCGTGCGCCTGGCTTTGTTTATTTGTAGGATCGACGGAAAGTGAGTGACCCCGGTTTTTAAATGGGGGGCCACCTCTGGGACCTGTCAGAAGTACTGAAGCCCCTAATGTGGGAGCAAGATCTCTTTTTGTTCTTTTTTGCCTCCCGGGAATCAGAAGGGGTGCGCGGAGTTGGGCTGGTGCCACGGGCTGGAAGGAAGCACCAGTAAATTCGGGGGGTTCTGTAGTGACTCTTTCAGAAAGACCCACTCCCTCTAGTCTCCCGAGACGGGGGTCTGAAGGTTAGGCAACCGCGCCCTACTTTGCCCCCTGGACCCTGGGTGGTCTGAGAGTCGCGTCTTCGCGCGGGGGTGGGGGGGGCGGGGAGCTAAGGGGGTGGCCAGCGCACAAGGTTCCTGACCCCCGCTTTTCCTCGCACCGCGGGCGCTGTTTGGAGCCCTTGAATTTGTGGTGGGCCCTGCCTCCCCACCAAATTTTCTCTCGAAGCGCTGGGGAGGGGGCGTGTGTGCGATTTCTGGCCCCCGCCGGAGCCGCCCCAGGGCCGCCGGCAAACAGAGTCCCTTTCAAGTTTTCCGCTGGGGCCGCCTGGCGGGGGCTGCGAGCGCGGTCGCTGCGGACTTGTTTGGAGCGCGATTTGAACACCCGGCGCCACCTCAGCTGCTCCAGCCCGCGGGGTGGGGGGCGTCTGTCCTTTGCAATTGGGAGTATTTAAATTAGACGTCTTGGGGTGGGGGGCTACTGGCCTAAGCTTCACCTGGTCGAAAGACGCTCGTGCCTTGGTTTCCAACCGCCTGAAGAAAACCAGGAACTGAGACCGAAGCCCCCATCTAAACCGCTTTCTGAGAGCCGTGCCGGGAGACTCAGGCCGGCGCGCTACCTACCCGTAACTGCAACTGCGTATTGTTGATTTAGCATTTTCCCTAAATGAGAGTCAGGCTGGAGCTTTGGGGGGTGGGGGGGTGGGGAGTGGCCCGCTCTGCAGCTGTCACCCCCCTCCCAGAACGGAAATTGTCCTCTCCTTGGGGAGGAGGGAGAGGGGGTGACGGTTTGATTTTTGTCCTGGGAAGAGATGGGAACAGCTGAAGGAGGTTGGTCTCTGAGTTCCCAGCCAGCCCCCGGAACTTGGGTAGCACCCCCCTACCCCTCACTCTCGCTGGAGCTGGGTCTCTCCCAGCGACGCCCCTTGTCAGCCTTGGCCTCCCTCTCCATGCCACTTCCCTTTCCAAGGTGAGCCTCTGCAGAAGACAGACCCTTGGCTGGCTGGCTGTCGGGTTGGTGTCTTATTTATGTGTGTATCTGGTCCTGGCTGTTTTCCCCGCTCAGCAGGTGACCCTGGCTGGGGCCTCCTATCTCTCCCGCGACAGAGCCTGTTGACTTACCCGAGGGCCAGTGGCCTCGTCTTTATCACGTGAGATCTGGAATGTCCACCCGGCTGGGCTGGGCTGGGCTGGGCTGGGCTGGGGGAAGGGGAGGGGAGGATTCTGCATCCAGGGCCCTAGCCAGCACAGGCCCGTGTTCCATGGGTTCCCACTGTGACCCTCAACTCTTGCTGCCCCTTTCCACCTCTGCTTGCCTCCTACCCATTTGGCATATATGAAACTGAGACCCATAGGAGTGTGGGGGCAGGCTTGGATCTGGGTAAAGAAAAAGTCCAGGAGAATGAAAAACCCCGCCTTCTTTAGGACTGCACCTTGTTGTTTATGGGAGGCCGGAATGGAGGGGATCTCCCTCAGAGGAGAGAAAGAGGTGGGCTAGGCTGACTTTCCAGGTTGCAGGATAGGGTGGAGGAATGAGGGAATACGTGTGAGTCAGACCCAATCCTGGGTTCCTAGAGCCTCTGTCTGGTGGCTTGACCATTTAGTCCCAACCAACTCCCAAGCATGATGCTCTGGGGCATGCCCTAATTGAACAAGGATGGAGGGTTCACACATTGTTATTATTGTTATTCTTGCCCACTCTTGATATGTTATTCATTTGTTGCCCCAGGATATTTGTATTGAGCACCTACTGTGTATCAAACCCCACCCTTCTGGTGGTGCACAAATGAATCACTGCTCCAGCTCTGGAGGCCGGCCCAGGATAGAAGCTCCGCCCCCTTTCCCCGCCCCCTGGGGCCCTGATTGGGGCTTTCCTTCTTTTCTTTTTTCTGGGGCTCTCCCTCTCTTACCCCCCCCACCTGGTCCCATCCTAGCCCTGTGTGTGTGCGCGGCTGTGTATGTGTGTGTGTGTGTGAAGTGTCCTTGATTAAGTGTATTAATAGTTAAACTCTCACTCATAGCTGGAACTCACCAGACCACAAAAAACCTCCCCCGTTACTCACGCGCTGCTGCCCAACAAGAATATCCCACTAAAGTTTTTTTCTGCTTTCTCTTGCTTCCCCCTCACCTCCCCCCAGCGCTGAGCCCACCCTTCCTGGATTCGAGCAAGAGAAAGGACTACGCCCTCAAAGACCCAGGAATCTCCAACCCTCCACCTGCTCCCTAAAGCCAGAGGCAGTGTCAGCTGACAGAGATGAGGCTGTGTGGGCACTAGTCTGTTGCTCTGGGATGTGGGAATCTGGGTGATGTGTGCTTATGACTCAGGACATGTGTGTCTCTAAGTTGTGTATCTATATCTGTGAATCTCTGTGTTGAATGTCTGTCTCAGGGTGTGGGAGTCTGAACATACATGGATTTATGAATCAGGGCATGTATATCTGTGGATCTAGAAGTGTGTGGAACTGTAGTGCATGTGTACATGTGTGTTTGTGAATCTGAGATTGTATTTCTGAAGACTGGCTATGTCCCTGTGAATCTGGAAATGAATATGTTCTGTGAGCTGTGTGTGCTTGGAATTTTGGAGAGTTTGTGTTAGTGATTTGTGTGTATCTGTGTGCTTTGTATGTGCTTATAAATCTGGGGGGTCTGAGTAGAGTGTGTCTGAATTGTGAATGTGGGAGTGGGCGTGTCCGTGCTTTATGGACGGTGGTCTGTCTGTGGTGGCTGCTGGCTATATTTTCCTTTTTCTTTTTGTATCTCTGTCTTACTGAATCTCTCCCTCTGGTTGTTTGAGGCCCTGAATATGTGTAGCATGGAGTGTATATGTGTAGAATTGAACCTCTCCCACCCAGTCCTTCCCTCTGCAACCCCCATAACCCCCCCTTTCCCCAGCAGTAACTGGGCAGCCTCCCCATCCGCCTGCCTGCTGGGAGTTTTGGAAGCCGCAGAGGGAGAGAGGCTGGGGCCGGGGTGACAGTGTGTATCCACGGCGATGGCAGCATGTGATTATGGGAATAAAAGGATTTTAAGGTCATGGGTGGGTTTTTTTGAGGGGAGGTTGTGCTCCCCGCAACCCACCATTTGTTGAAGCCAGTGGCAGCAAAGGGCCAGCCTGTGTGTCTGCAGGCTGGGAAGCCTGCCCCGATGCAGGTGAATGTGGCTATGTGGGGCTTACCTAGGTGTGTGAGCACATGCTTGAACATGTATGAGCGGAGCCTGTGAAAGCGTGTGTGTCTGGCTGCCTGCTCCCCATGTGAGAGTCCATAGGCTTATTCCCTGGGGGAGGATTCCCAGGAAAACTTCTTGCTTCTGGGTATCACGTGGAACTGGAACCCTGCAGTCCTCTGTATGCTGAGAAGCTGTCTGGTCCCAACCTTTGCCTGTACCCATCCTCCCAACCCCAAGTCTAGTCTCTCTGACCAGAGACTGGCTGGGCCCAGTCACCTGGGCCAGGCCACATCTTGGGGTGTCAGTGCCCCCGGCCCTGCTCCAGCCCCTGTAATTGCATTCTGCCGCCTAATCCCCCGCCAGCTCAATTAGATCGCAAATTCTTCTTCATTTCCTGCCTCTGATGCTGGCCTCCCTCTGGGCTTACAGGGCCTGGGAGAGAGGGAGGGGATCCTGCCCCCCTTCCACAGCACTAGGGCCTCTGAAGAGGTTATTAGTTCCAGGCACACTGGCCTCGGAGCACAGGTTAGAACCCTGGGGACCAATAAGACAGGGCTCCACTGACCCTTTTTGGGTCAGCCTCAGTATCCTCACACTGGGGCAGGGCTGCTGGTACCTGGTACAGGGGCTCTGGGTAGAAACCCAAGCAGATCACTCTAGTCAGGCTCCTAGCTTGTACCCTCACCTGGGGCTCCTGCAGGCTCTGCCCCCTCCAAAGCAGCTGCCATCTCCCCAACCCCACAGCAGTTGTGACCTTGTTTTTGACCTTTTCTGGGTGTTCCTTGTCAAGCCAGCTGAACTACTGAGCTCTACTACTACTGGGTCCTCCTAACCCCACCCAGACAAGTATGGATGAGCAGTGGCTCTAGAGTCCATCAAAACTGACTCCGAATCCTGGCCATGTCACTGCCTTGCTGGATGTATGACATTTGGGCCAGTTGTGTTATCGCTACAAATCTCAGTTTCCTAATCTCTGAAATTGGACAGTAAGAGAATGCCTGCCTCTCAAGGTCATTTTCAGATGGACACAGATGGCTGCATAGTGCCTGTTGGGGGGAGGTGCTCACCTGCAATCTGTATTCAGTAGACATTGGCTTTTATAGAGACAAGGAATGCACGTGCCCCATGAATCCTAAGCAAAGAACATGTGGCTCATACCTAGCACGTCTGTGTCCATTCACTGATCACCAGGTGTGTGACCTTGGGCACATCACTTGGCTGACTTTCTCTTCCCCGTCTGTAAAATGGGACTGATAATAGGACAGACCCCATGGGGCCCATGGTAGCCTTCTCTGGGAGGATGCATGCCGATGCTTGGCCTCAGTATGTTTTCAATGTGTTATTTGCCTTCTTCCTTTCTTCACACCAAGCCTGGGGGCGGGGGCCTGGCGAAGACCCAGGCTCAGGAATAAGGGGACTGACCAAGGTTGTGAAGCTAGTAATCGGGCCAGGCAGCGGTGGGGTGGGAGGGCTGGGGGGTAACCTGCTGGCTCAGCTGAGCTGTGAGGCCCAGCCTTTCCTCCCTGCAGGTCTCTGTGGAAAGTGGTGGCTTAGCTGATTTTTCCTGGGAAAGAGAAGCTGGATGTCTCCTGCTCCTTCCCCAGGAGGTGCCGTGGCAGTGGCTGTGCTGACAGGCCTCCTGGCTTTCTTGATAGGGTGGCTGGCAGCTCTGGAAGGCAGGCTGTCCCCAGATCAGCCCGAGGGAAGAGGGAACCGCAGAGATCTCCCTGCCATCACTAATCCCCATGGTCCCTCCCACCCTCAGCCTGTCCTTCCATCGCAGCAGAGTCTGGCTTGATGGAGGTGGTGGAGAGACTAGCCAGAGGTGGGGCAGCCCTCCGCCTCAGGGTCCCCCATTGCTCCCTGACTAGTCTTCTGCTTCCTATGACCTCTGTCACTCACTGACTTTAGCTCTTCAATATTTCATGGCCCTTCAAGCCGGCCCCCTGCCCTAGCCCACACCACCCCCTTTGTCTCTGCCTGCCACCCCTCTGGGGCATCCGTGCCACTGAATTACTGACCCAGAGGCTGCCTCTGCCTACTCCTAACTGTCCCCCATTGTGCCCGCCCCTGACACTTTCCCTGTCCCTCCTGACCTGCCTCCCCCACACCTCTCTTGTGACACCCTTCACCCTTCATCTCTTAGGGATTCTCTCCCCTTCTCTGACATCTCTGACCACTCCCTGCCCTTTTCCTCTATTTTTCTCTTTTGTTGGCTTCCTCCTTTCCAGTGGAACAGAAACCTCGGCAACTGGTCCGCCTGCCTGTCCACCCCCCACACCCGTCCACCCCTTCCTGCCCCCTCCCCCCAGCTGTGCCGGCCGTGAGAGCTGGTTTTATTTATTTTTCTGTTTGTTTGGGAAGAGGGCAGTGGCGGCTCTGGGCCCTGGCTGCTGCGCTCTGCTTAGAGCAGCGGGCAGGCAGGCCTCGCTGGCCTCCCAGGAATGTGGCTGGGACGCCCCAGCTATATTTACTCCCTTCCAGCTGCCGGCCCCAGCAGGGCAGAGCCAGGCCTGCCTGGTGGCCCCGGGGGAGCCCTGTACCTGCCCTCCCCTGTCTGGCAGACCCCACATGGCCCTTGGGCCCACCTCTCCCTCCTTCGCCTGTGACCTTTTCTGACCTCCTCAGATGTGCCCAGCCTGCCAGCAGGAACACTTGTGTTTCATGCCAGTATGGGCGTAATGTTCAGGCAGAGGGGGCCTAGGTGCCTGTGGGTAAACACCTAGCAGCCCCTGCACCCCCAAGCAGGGTCTAGGCTGGGCCTGTAATCCGATGGCCAGAACTATGCAAAGCGTCTTTCCAGGCCTCTCTCCATGGGCCTGGCCCCTGCCCTTGCCCCAGTCCCCTCAGCGCTGCTGTGATCACTGGCAGGGGTGGCGTCAGGTGGGGGCCTGAGTGGGCTTGAGTGGCGGTGCCCCTGGCATCACTGGACCTCAGGTCCCTCACACAGGCACACATATGTATGTGTAACACACCTAAGTGCTTATATACACACACGTGTGTGTGCAGAATGACACCCTCATGCATGAAAACATGCTGGCTTATACCTTCCTTGGAGGCAGGGGCATGCCTCCTGTCATTGATCCCCTCATTCATCAGATGCTTATTGGGGCTTTTTGAGCCTGCTCCTTGCCAGCCTTGCAATTGGGATATGGCAGTGATTCCTTCTTGTACCCCCGGTGCCTGGAACCAAATAAATGTTTGAAGAACTTTAGCTGCTGTAATCAGTTGCAGCCCCCGACTGTTACTGCTATTGTGTGTTTTTGTTGTTGGTTTTTTTTTTTTTTGAGATAGAGTCTCACTTTGTCCCCTAGGCTGGAGTACAGTGGTGAGATCTCAGCTCAGTACAACCCCTACCTCCCAGGTTCAAGCAGCTCTGCCTCAGCCTCCAGAGTAGTTGGGATAATAGGCGCCCACCACCACGCCTGGCTAATTTTTATATTTTTACTAAAAACTAAGGGTTTAATAGAGACTGAGGGTTTCTCCATGTTGGCCAGGCTGGTCTCTAACTCTTGACCTCAAGTGATTCACCTGCCTTGGCCTCCCAAAGTGCTGGGATTACAGGCGTGAGCCACCGTGCCTGGCCTATTACTGCTATTGTTATAATAGATCATAACAAACCAGTGATAAGGAGTAGCTCAGCAAAAGTCCTCTCTGTGGTAGGTACCATGTTAACAGCTTTCTGGCTTTCACCTCCTTTCGTCCCCACAATAGCCTCAGGTGACATGATCCCATACCTGGGACAGATGCCTGTTGTTAGCATCCCCATATACAGATGAGGAAACTGAGGCATCGGGAGTTTGTGGCTTGCCACTGCCTAGGATGATCGAGTCCTGGCAGAGCCCTTGATAGGCTGTTGGCCTGTGTGTGCTGTTTCCTGCACCTTCCACACTACCTGGCACACAAAAGGGACTCCTTCAATGCTTGCTGGGCACAGGCCTTGCTCTTTCCTCCTTGAGGTCCCCATAACCCTTGGCAGTGGGCCGGATGTGGTGGGGAGATGAGCTGATAGGCTAGTTGGGTGGATAAAAATGAATTAGTGAATGACTGGATGACTGGTGGTGAGGATGAGTACTGTCAGGGGACCCTGGGATAGGGGGTGTGCTGGTGGACAGGCTGACATGTGGAGACCCACTGACCCTGTGGAGGACTCTGGGAAGCAAGGTGGGGAGCAGGGCAGAGAGATGTGGCCAGAGAGCAATAGGCTGCTGGGCCAAGTCAGTGGGGCAAGTCCTGTCTTTGTGGACCACAATTTTTCCATCTGTCAGATGGGCTTGGGAGCTTTTGCCCTGGCTGGCTGCCGGCTGGCCTGGGCTGGGACTGGCCTGGGGAGGTGAGGGGACTGTGGCGGGAAGGAGGAAGCAGTGGGTGGTGAAGACAGGAAGATAAAGCGTGGAGCTTGGCTTGGAACCTGAGAAGCAGAGAGACCAGCCCTGACCTGACGCCCGCCTGCCCTCCCTCCCTCCTAGCCGCAGGATGGGGTGCAGGCATGCAAACCCCCCGCCACCCACTCTCGCTCTGGTTCGGGCTGACTTCCTGACATCTGTGGCATTAGTGGCTGTGTGTGCCAGGAGGAGGTGGCCTGTCCCCTAGGACTAGACCAGCTCCTCCCCAGGCCAGGGGCCCCCACCGCTTCATGCCAGTTCCTGCTGACTCTGATGGGAGAGACCCAGCCCCTCTCCTGCCTGCCCCACCTCCTCCAGAGCTAGATGGAAAATTAGTTAACTAGGCCCATAGCAATAGGCAGAAATGGGCTTGGCCCCCTTTCTTCCTGGGGGTGTCAGATCTTGGTGGCCTAGAATTTCTTAGTCATGGGAGTCTAGAATCAGAATGCTTGGAATGGAGGCATTTTTCAAGTCAGGATTCTTGTTGGGATTCTAGAGTCACAGAACCATGGATTTTGCTTCTGGAAGGAAGTGTAGATGGTCATGTTTCAGTCTCCTTGTTTGATGCTAGAGGGCACTGAAGCTCTGGGGGTGAGGCTGCCCTGAGGTCACAGGGCCTGGTGCCCTCAGGTGACATGAGCCCAAACCTGGGACAGAAATGCCTGTTCTGCCTCTAGCCTGCCTCTCTCTGGAGCTCTAACCGCTGTGGAGAGTAGGCTGTGGGCCCAGTCAGGCAGCGAGGGGATACGGCTGGCCCACAGGCACAGGAGGGGTCCTCTCGGCGGTGCCCGCCCGCCCGCTGCCCACGCTTCCCGAGGCACCAGCGTGAGGAGGAAATGCAGGCTGTTGCTTCCAGCAACAGCCGGCAGGGCCGGGCGGCTTCCCAGCTCCCCCTCTGACTCATGGCTGCCTGCAGCTCCCCCTCCCTTGGGGTCCTCAGCAGCCCCATCTGTGCAATGGGGAGAGGAGGCTTTATCCAAGGTGTAGCGTCACCGAGACAATACATTGGGATTCTTTTCAAGACCACTGCTGGGCTGTGGGAGAGCTGGGGGCGTCATCTAGAGCAGCCCGGCTGGGCATTTGAACCCAGAACACCGAGAGGTTCTGTTTGGAGTCATCCTGATTACTCCAGAAGCCTGGGAGGGCTCAGTTGGCTCCTGAGGCAGAAAGTGTGGTGGGTGGCAAAGGAGTGGCAAAGGGACCTGCAGTTGGCCCCTTTCGGGAAGAGCACGGTTGGGGAGGCCTGGCTCTGGCTCTCTGGGCTGTCTCCCGACCTTGGTTTACCCATCTGCAGAATGGAGGTTGTTACCCATGAGGTCATTTATTCAGCGTCTGTGCTGGGCCTGGATGCTGGGGCTAGTGGCAGATCAGCCTGGAGGGGAGGATTCCTTTGCTGCAGACGTAGGCTGGGGGTGTGATTTGATGACTGGGGAAGGACTGAGGTGGGGGGAGGTAAGGAGCTGGCCAGTGAGGCACAGTGTCCAGCGGAAAATCCCAGCTGTTGTCAGGAAGTGTTTCCTCCACTGGTCTCCTGGGAGGGAGACGAGGCTAGCAGGAAGAAGGAGGGCAGTGGGGGCAAATAAGGCCCCCAGCCGGTCCAAGTGGAGACATCCCAAGGCTGGCAGTTGGGCGGGTGTGCCCCGCACCCTGCAGGAGGGCTGGAATGCACCCCCACGCTCTGAGGGCTGGGGGGCTGGGACTGCCAAGAGGGGCTGGGCCCTCATCCAGATTTCAAAGCCTTCCCCAGGGGCCTTGTGGTGCCCTCCACCCTGTCCTGAGCTGCCGCCGCGGGGGTGGCAGATGCTGTTTCATCGGCCGAGGCAAGTGGGAGGCCTCCGGAAGGTCCTCCTGGGAGGTTCCGGGGGGCAGCGGGGGTGTCGGGGGGCAGCGGGGGTGTCAGCAGCTGCTGCCCCGCCTGGGCTGGCTCACAGTGGCCTCCCAGGTCCCTTAGGCCCCAGGGGCCAGGGGTGGTGCTTCTGCATTGAGGCCGGTCCCTCCTGCCCTCCCTTCCTCTCCACTGCCCACCGAGCTTCTTGGCTCTGGCCCCCTCCCATCCCTGGCTGCGTCTGCAGAGCCCCCCGGGAAGGCAGGGAGGAGGCAGGCGCAGTGGGCTCAGAACAGCGGGTGCCCGCGCAGCCAAGTATTTGCACGAGCTGTCAGAGACAGACAGGCATGTGGGGAATTTGGTGCGTGTGGGGCTGGGGGAAGCAGCCGGGTGGGCAGGCAGGCGGGAGGAGGGAAGCTGGGGCTGCCTCCCGTCCTGTGGAACCCTACAGAGACCACCTCTCCCCAGTCCTAGAGGCGGGCTGCATACAGGCACCTTCCTCCCGCCTGTGCCAGTGCAGTGAGGGAGGGGAGTGGGTTGATCCTGTGGGGTCTGATAATAGCTCTGACACGGGGAAGGGGGCGCCTTGTCTCGGTCCTACAGCCTGGAAGAGGCTCTGGTGGAGCACGGAGCCAGGCAGGAATCCGGGTTGTGCCCGACTGTGGCCTCCAGGAAATAGCAGCTGTCATGCTCCTGCCCCTCCACCCCAAGCCTGGCACAACTTGTTTCCTGGCCAGGGTCCGGCCAGGGCAGATTGGAGGAGCCTGGTATTGCCCGGCCTGGGCAAGGAGCGGGCAGGATGGAGGGGCTGTGTTTATAAGCCTAAAGGCACTTGGGCTGCTCTGATGAAGGGACCTCAGCCCTTACCTCCTTATGCGAAGACCCAACGCCAGTCACCTTTGTGGTCTATGCTCCAAAAGCACCCGTTAGGCAGGGAAGGACCCAGAGCTGAGTAATCCTTGGTTTTTTATAGTTTGAGAGCCCAGAGAGGGGGATACGCTGGCCCAAGGTCACACAGTGGGCTCCCCAGCCTTCCCTCTACCCTCATGTAGGTGGGGCCACTGGGAATTGGTGAACATGGGGGGGTTTGCTGGGGTGGGGGGCCTATATTTAGTCAGTCCTGCAGAGCCAGGGCGCCTCTGGGAGCAGCTGCTGGGGTGGGGGGGTACACAGACAGAGGCCCAGAGCTGCATTTAGTCTGGACAGAAATATCCTCCCCCCACCCACCCACTTACTGGCTGGGCAGCCAGGCTGCGGGCCTGTCCCCTGAGGGGCAGCTTGCCTGGGCCTGGTGGCCGGCGGGACAGGCAAGATGACCCGATAGGCTTTTCCCAGCTCAGGTTTCGATGAAACAGGAACCGGAGCTGCAGTCTGGGCTGAGGGGGCCAGGGCAGCCGGAGCCTGGGGGGCCAGGACAGCCTACCCCACCTCCTCCCTCACTCTCCTCCCCATGTTGCAGCCTCTCCTTCTTAGAGGCCTGGGGAAGCAGCAGGTTATTTATCAAGCCAGCCTCCCCGCCGCGGCTGCCCGCTCCGCCCCTCCTTGTGCTGGCGGCCATCAGCCCAGCAGAGCAGGGTGAGCTGGGCGGGCAGGCGGCAGGATTAGCTCAGGAGACGTGAGTCACCCCATCCCCGGCAGCCCCACGAGGCCCTGTGGCCTGGCAGGCAGAATGCACACTCACGCACCCCACACGAGGCACACCCGGGCACACACTTAGGACAGACACAGTCACTCGCAGCACACGGAGTTCCACACGACTCAGCACACCCAGCCGACACGCATGGTACAGACTTGGTCACATGCACCGGGCACACACAGCTCCCATGTGGCGCTCCAGAAGCACTCTCCCAGTTCCAGTCACAGCCCAGCCTCTGGCAGCACACACCCACCGGCACGTACCTAGGCGAGTGCACACACACAGGCACACACGACGTGCCCCCTGCGGGGAGGCCACTCTCACCCCATTGGCTCCACACTCTGGGGCCTGGTCATCCTTAGGCCATAGCTTACCCCCAGATGATGCCATAGACTGGGGCACGGCACTGGCACACACAGGTACACATGCTGCAGTCAGGACTCTGCTGCCCCAGACACCCGTGTTTAGGCTCACACAGAAGAGGCTCGGCCTTCAGCCATGTTGAGTCTACTGGGTTCTGCAAGGTTCGTGTGGGGAGGTGGAGACGGTTTTCTTATGTTGCCAGCTTGGCTCTGCCCTCTCTGAGGAGGAGGCCCAAGTGTCAGGCATGAGAGTGTTAAACCCACCTGCCCTCCAGTACAGGGCCTCTGGCCCAGGCAGAGTGGGTTGGGAAGATGGGGGAGGGATACAGGGGAGCTGGGAAAAGGAAAGGCTGGAAGAGGAGTGCCGGGGAAAGTCAATTTCCCCAGCACCACCAAGTGGCTGTCTGGTTCCCTGACCCGGGGCATGGGGTCCTTGAGAGGTGGTGGGGGGGTGCCAGAGATCGGGGAAGAATGAGACCCCTGATCAAATGGGCTGTCCCCAGGAGTCTTTCTGCCCACCTTCCCTGCTTACCCTACACCTGCTTCTCTCTGTCCCCTTAGTTGCCAAGGCCCTCATTATCCAATGCCTCCACCTCGATTTTCACCAGGGCCCTGGTTCTTAGTCTACAGCCCTGTAAAATGGGTACAGAGCTGGCTTGTGTATAAGGAAGTCCTGGGGTGCTGAGAGTTGAGGAGCCTTTTTAAGCCTTGCCTCCCCTTTGGGGTTGGGGCTTGCCTTCCCTGCACTGGGCAGAAATAAGAGTATCCCCGTTTTCCATATGCTGCCCAAAAAAGCCATTTTTGAGATGAGAGAATTGAGTCTGATGGGAATGGCTTCATGGTCATGAAGGGCTTTGGACAGTCTCCCAACACCCAGACTACAGGTCATTCTGGGCCTGCAGTACTGAGGCAGCCTTGCAGTGGTCAAAGGGCATGTGGCTATAAGGACTTAGGCCCAGCTGGGCTCCCTCCTCCCACCCACACAGGTCTCCATGAAGAACTGGGCTGGGGTTGAGGAGGAGAGAGGGACCCAAGCATCCAGAGGGCCACAAACAGCAGTGGCCAGTCAGGAAACTGGACGCCCCTGTGCCGAGGACTCAAGTTGGCCAGGCCTGGGCTCCACACCTGGCTTGGTCACTGCCTGCTGTGTAATCATGGGCGTCTGCTCACCTCTCTGACCTCATGTTTGTCACCTGTGAGATCGGTATGACTCTCATCTCTGTCCCAAAGCGGCAGAACCTGAAGTAGATGGTGGTATGTGTTGTCATCAGTTCTCATTGTGTCAGTGAGACATAATGAGTGGCCCTCCACCTGCTCCACTAGAGCTGGCATTTTTCTGGGGGTGGCATCCCACAAGAAGGGCTCCTCTATTAGAATGGCTTGGATTTAGCCTTCTCTAGGGCTGTTCTCAGATGGGGTTGATGAGGTACCCAAGTGAAGAGGCTGAGCTGGGGGCCAGGGGTTGGGGGAGGGATGGGAATGGGTTGGACCCAGGGCAGAAGAACCCATGGTCCTTGGCTGGAAAATCCTGGAGGCTTCCTAATATCAGAGGGAATAGAGAAAGCCAACTGTAGTTTCAAGGCTTTCTCTGTCTCTCATCCCCTATACTGACACAGCAAGGCTACCAGTTAGACTTGAGCAGGGACTTCCAGGTGGCAAATGGAGCCTTTGCAGGGTGGTGAGAGGCTTGGCATGTGCCTTTGTGGCAGGACTGTCCCATCTGAGAAGAGCTGACATGAGCAGGCAGGGCTGAGGCCACGGAGGTAGGACAAAAGGCTGTCTGGAAGTGTGGGTAGGCCTGCCTTTGAGCAAAGAGGAGATGCAAGCCTGGTCAGCAGGGTGCTACCCACGTTGTAACCTTCAGGCTCCCACCAAATGCCCATCTCTCCTGCGGTCCTGCAGGCTAGAGGGGGAATGCTCTGTATTTGAGGCTGGGGAAACTGAGGCATGAGGGATTGGCTCAGAGCTCAAAAGCAAATGATGAGAGAGAACCAGGGCCATGACCTGGGTTACCCAACACGCCTGGCCTGAGTTGTCCGTGACGTTCACGCTTATGCTGGCAGATGATGACAGTAAAAACAATAACACAGCTGTGGTTAGTTGAGCACCTACTGCATGTGGACCCTACACTGACCCCTTCACATAGGTCCTCTCCAGGACCTGATGAGGGTGGGGTTGTCAGTGGTTGCTTTTCACAGGCTAGGGGTTGGGCTCAGCTGAGGGTCAGCAACCTGTCTGAGGTTACCTAGGCTGGAGACTGCAGAGCTAGGAGAGGAATCCTGACTCCAAAGCCAACCTGGACCCTGGCATGGCTTGAGCCTGTCTCTGAGATGAGGGGCTCCCCTCACCCACACACACGATTCAGAGTGTTCCTAGTTCGGCCAGCCCCTCCCCCATGCCCAGCCCCTTAACTGCCCTAGGGCCCTCTGTTGTCTTAAGGCACTTCCCAGGTTTGAACCTAAGAGCCTTGGAACTGCTAATCCCTTAACCCCAGGGGAGGGGGTGGGTGGTGGGTGGGGGATCCCCTGGGGAGTAGATGGATGCCCCTTGGGGTTTCTGGGTTCTTCCTGCAGACAGGTTCTGGGAAACTCCATGTTTAGGCCTGTGGAAGCTGCCTGGGGCCTGGTCAGGGTTGCGTACCTCCCCCACCCCTCCCTAGGGGCTCCATTTCTCTCTTCTGGGCACCCTGCAGGGAGTAGTTGAGCAAGTGCTCTTGAGCTGGCACTTCCTCCTTGGTACACGAGGACATAGCCACAATGACCCTCCCCATCCCGTGGTCCATGTACCACTCAGCACCAGGTGCTGCATGGCCCTGGGTCAGGGCTCGCTAAAGGTCACTGAGTCAGGTTGACTTTACTAGAGGCTGGTCCCAGCCTCAGATCACTTCCCCTTTCTGGTCTCAGTTTCTTCACCTGTGAAATGACTGTGCGAGTCTGGCCTGCACACTCTCTGAGGCGGGGTAAGTCCATTCCTCACAGACAGACACACTCAGGAGATCTGTGACTGGTGTTCCATTCTCCCAGGCCCAGAGCTCCTGCAGCGCTCACACCCGCACGGGGGTCCAGTGGAAGCAGGGTGGGCTCTAGAGTTGGGCCAGCCTGCATTCAGCCTCACCTTCACTGTCCACACTTGACCTTGACCACGCCAGTGCCCCACTCAGCTCTGAGCCTCAGTGTCCTCATCTGAGAAATGGGAGAACCACTATGCCTACCTCTGTGGGTTGCTGTGAGCATCAAACAAGATGGTGTGGACAGAGCACCTGGCACAGAACCAGTAGATCGTGGTGATAGCGGAGCCTCTCCCCCCAGACTATCCTCCTGGTCACTGTCTCCCACCCTTGGTCTTGAGGATTCTGGGAAGGAGATGGTGCCAATCTGCTGGCTCAGCCAGCTTGGCCATTGACCTTAAGAGCACCCAGGCTGTCAAGGCTGCCGACTGCTTGCCGGGCGGGCAGGGGGGAGTGCCAGCCAGCTCCTTGCCTGACGCTGCCCGCTCCTGCTCCCACTCTCCTCTCCCTCTCTGTGCCTGTGTGTGAGCTAATTAATCTCAGCCCCTTTGGGAAATTAGAACGCTGCAGCCGCGGCCTCCTCAGCCGCGTGGTGCCTGTGCTGCTACTGGGCCATGCCAAGACCCACTGTGGTTTTAGGGGCACTGGGGTGGGGGATGGGGACAGTGGGATGAGCTGGGCAGGCCATGGGTCTCCCTGAGGCCCCACCTCCTTGCTAGGGGGCTCTGGTCTCTCAGCCCCGCTGCCTTCCCAGATAGCATCCATAAGGATGTCAGGCCAGTGCCCGACTGGGGTGAAACCTAGCCCCCAGTGGCCTCTCTGACCTGGTCCCAGGGCTGGTATGGTCACCCCCTTACACCACATTCCATCTCATTGCAGGGTCCTCTTGCCTGCCCAGCTTGGACTAATGGAGACAGATGTAATTATGGAATTTTGCTTGGGAAATTAATTTGAAAAAGTTAATTAATTGGCAGTTCCGGAGGTGGCAGCCTCCACGCCCGGCCAGTCTTGCTGACGTTAGTGCTGACCCACTGGAGACGTGTAGCTTCCGGGCAGGCTGGGGAGAGGGACCTCAGTGACCTGGCTGGGCAGCCATGGGACAGGTGGATGGACAGTGAGGACCAGAGGGTAGACCAGTGTCCTGGCCCAGAGTGGGTACCTGGGAAGGGTTTGTGGACCAGACCTGCTGAGGATAAGAACCCAGCCACTTGTTTGTGTGTTCAACAAGCCATTGTCAAGCTGCTATGGTACACTGACGCCAGTGTCTCCAATGCCCCCGGGCAAAAATAGACGAGTTCTTCCAAACCCCTTTTCTCAAGAAAAACCTCTAAACCTATTCTCAAAGGCTTTTTCAAAGGGCCCAAAGGACATTATTGGGCCAGTGTGCAGATGAAGCCACTGAGTCTGGGAGATGGGGGCTGTGCCCAGCTCCTCAGCAGTAACCTCCAGTGCGTGGAGCAGCAGCGGGTAGAGCTCAGTCTCATTCCCAGAGGACGTGTGCCCCAGCTTCAGAATCCCATGGGCAGCCTCCTCCCAAGTGTGGGTGATAGGGGCCTTGAAGTTGACTCTTCCCCAGGGACGAAGCCACAGAAGACAGCCAGCCCCTCACCCCCGTCACCCCCATCCTTGTGTGTGCCTATGGGAGCTTTCCCTACTACCCCATCTGAGCCTCAGAAGACCCCCATGCCCCAGGGGTCTCAGGGTACACAGAGACCCCCACTACTTTCTGGACCCCATGTAGGGTTTCTGACCACAAGCCTCAGCCAGACCAAGTCTTAGTTTCTGGAGGAGCATGGGTTTTAGTGTGGTCTTTGTCCAGACGGAGGCAAGGGCAGGACGGCAAGAAGGCAGGGCTGGGGCAGGAAGTGGCCAGGCTTGGGACAGGTCAGGGATGCTGACCCACAAAGAGGCCAGCGAGATGAGGAACATGGGTGCTCTTCTGTGGCCTTGGGCAGGTCTCTTAGGTTCTCTAAGCCTCATTTTCCTCATCCAGGAAATGGGGATGATTGTAGATTCCTTTCAGAGAGTTGCGGAGAGGTTCAGGGATGCATAACCACTCGAAGTGGTGCTGGCCCTGGCGCGGGCTGCTTCGCTGCCCAGTGGAGGCGGGCTGGGTGGGAGAGCAGCGAGCTGACCGGGACGGTGCTGTGGCTGGGGCCTGAGGACCAGTGGGTTTCTAGAGGGGAGCCTGGTGCATGTGTCAGAGGAACTGAAGGATCCAAGAGGAGATGATATTTGCGAAACCCCTGGGGCCTGCTCCGAGGGAGTTAGCCCACCCAGCATTGACCCCGGGACTTGTTCCGTGTGTTCCCTCATCTCCAGGATTTCCAGGGGCCAAGTGTGCCCCACTCAGTTTAGTAGGCCTCACCTCCCATAGCTGTTCAGAATCAAAGTGGGGAGCGTCATGGGCAGGCGGAGCTGGGCACCTTGCATCCCTGTCACTCTGATGTGGTCTGTAGTTCTGGGTTTCTTCAAGGTCCAACCCCAGTCTTGGGTTTAAGTGGGCCACACCCACTCCCTCAGCATTCTGTATGGGCTGGTTATGGGGTCAGAGGAGAGGCATTTCCACTTTCTACCTCACCTCCTCCAGGAAACCCTCTGGATACTGCTCCCCAGCACTTTGCCCATTGACTGAGCTCTCAGGGTTCTCTGCATAGACTTTGTTAAACCCTTCTGTGTGTGTCCCTCGACTGGGAGCTCGCTGACCATGGGGTCCATGGTATCTCCTGTCTACCTAGTGCCCAGCACTGGGTTAGCACTCAATGGGGCGGGGGGGGCAGTATAGGGCTCCTGTGCTCCTATTTTACAGATGGGTCAGTTAAGACCCTGCAAGGTCATGCAGCCTGTTGAGGCAGAGCCAACCTGGCTCAGGTAGGTATGGGGCCACTGCTGCCTGCTGGGGTCTTCCTTCAGATCTCAGGACCATTCCCAGGCTTCCTTAGGCCCTGCAGCTCCTGACCCTCCTGGCAGGCAGTATTCCTGGAGGGCAAATAGTCAGTCTTTGCTCTTGAGAGCTTAGGGGGTTGGGGGGTAAAAGGTTGTGGCATCAGACTGAGGGTCAGAGGCAGGCCTTTGAGCCTCAGTTTCTTCATCGGTAAACAGGGATCCTAGGACCTCTGTTGCTGCGGGAGCAGGGTGGCCGGAAGAGATCACGCATATGCTCTCCTCGGCCTCCTCGTTATTACTACTGACGCTGTTATTTTGTTATCATCACATTATTATTCATGCTCCCAGGGCCCCAGCAGCTGCGGTGGCTCCAGGCCTGGATGCAGAGCTCTGGTGTGCTGAAAAAAAGTTGCAGTTCCTAATTAGTCAGCGCTCCAAGGAGAGGGCCTGGGTTTTAATTTTTGCTGCAGGGTCCCACCTGCCCAAGGCTTCCCAGCCCCTCTCACCCATTCCTGGGCTGGGGCTGCGGCCCCCTCCGCAGCCTCAGGTAGGGGGCCCGGCCTCAGGCAAAAGCCTCCCCAAATTTCCCCTGCCACTCCCTCCGCCTCCCAGACCTCTGGGGCCATGAATCATTTATGAGGCAAAAATGAAACCAATTAAGGACAAACTTTGAAAGCCTCTAATTGCTGCGCCTGGTGGCACCGAGGAATGAGGGGAGGCCGGCCTTCTCGGTGCGGAATCTCCTTGGCCCAGGCCTTCCCAGGCCGCCCGTCCCGCCGCGGCTCAGGGCGCCTCCCGGCTCCCTGCCGCCTCCCAGCCGGACGCGGACGTGCCTGCACGGCTCTGGCGGCCGCGTCTGCCGCCCCGGCGCCCGCCCGGGTCCCAGGCCGACTAATTAGGCCCGGCTCCCTCCCGCGCCGCCCACTGCCCGCTCCAGGCCCGTTGCCCGCTCCAGGCCCGAGGTGATGGCGGCTGTTCCTGCCGTTCTGGGGCCTGTGCCCCAGAGCTGGCCGCGTTTCTCGGGGCGGGAGCCAGCTCTGCTCGCTTGGCTTAACCCAGACGAGCCCAGGACGCCCTGTCCCTGAACCCCATCGAGGTGTGCAGGTCTGGGTAGGCTCTGGGCCATGCCGGGGTACCTGGTTTGGAGGCCCCTTCAGTCTTGGGGAGAGAGATGCTTATCCCAGGCGGAGTGGAGAGGGCTGTTGGATGACTGATGGCGGAGTCGGCCGGGGGTGTTGAGCCCCCAAGGTGTTGCACTGAGCAGGGATCCAGTTCCTCTTGGCTTTGCCACACACACAGTAACCTTATGTAGATTCCTTAGCCTCAGTTTCCTCATTTGTAAACCATCAGGACCAGCCCATTTTCTCCTGGATTTGGGATTTAGGGAGCTGGGCTTTGTGTACCCCTCCCAGTCTCCTCTCTTGGGGGGCTGCTGAGGGGGTGGAGGCAACATCGGGACCCAGCAGGGCCTGCCTCACTGCCATGAGCCCTGGGTGCCAGTGGCCAGCCTGTTCGCTGTGCTGAGAGCCAGGCAGGCCCTGGGCACTCAGGCACGTTGTTTGCTGAAACCAAATTTCCGTGCTTGTGTTTTTCCATAATTATATTAGCAGGTGGGATTTTTCCTCGGGGAAGCAGTGGGAGGGGGAGCGCCATGGCAGTGTCCCCGCCCGCTCTGAGCGTGAGCTCACACTCAGCTCTGCCCGCCTGCCGTAATGATTTTTTAATTATGCAGCCAGTGCTCGGAATTGCTAATCCACCTCCAGCCCAGCATCCACTCCTGCAACTCACACCCCAGTCCCTGGCTGATGTCCCTAGAGTGGCGGTGCCCAGCCCCGTGCCCATCACTGAGTGCCTGGGACCACCGCCACAGTGGGAGAGAGGGTGGATCAGGGAGGGCCGGAGGGGCGCCTCTCCCCCGTCTGCAAGGGCGGGACTGGTGGCTCTCTTTGTCTCCCACCCTACCCCTAGACCCAGCATGGCTTGTACCCGCCAGGACAGCTGTGCCTCTAAATGAGTTTGGAGTGATCTCTGCCCATACTGAGTGATGTGGCCACACCCATTTCAGGGACATTAGCCTGTCTTCCCAGCCTTGTGTGACCCCAAGGACACATGCACACAAGTGCAGCCTTTGTCACGCTCACACTCACGCGTCACTTCCCTTCTCCACACATAGCCCCACAGCCAAGCTACACACACACAATGACAAGCGCTGTGTGCTTCTCACACATGTAGCCTTACCTGAGGGCGGGGGCACCCTCAGGAGACCCCACTGCTGCCTCCCATGCCCTGCAGTGGCCCTGCTCCCACTCCCTTGCCTCCAGTCCCCCTACTGGGAGGTGCTCCGAGGTCTCCTGGCTCCCGCCTCATGGGGTGGCTGCCTGTGGTTGGGGCCAGCCTGAGCCTCCATCGACCCTGGCCTGGGGGAGGTGCTGGGGGGTTCTGCAGCACTGTGGCGACGGCTCCTCTCCAGGCGCCCAGCTGTGGCATCTGTCAAGGTCAGATAGCTACTCCGGAACCAGCCGGCTCGGCCCCATGGCCCCTCTCGCCTCATTATTTCTGTGTTCCGGGGCTGCGGCGGGGCTGCGGCGACACCTCCCTCCCTCCCCCTCAGCCTCCCGCCTCTCGCCTGCCTCCCCCAAGCCTCTGCAGGGAGGGCCTGCGGTCTGGGGGCTTTTGTTTTCCAGTTTTTCCACGCTCAGGCCAGGCAGGCGGGTAGACACTGGCCAGAGCTGTTGGACCTTGAACAGCAGACAAGACAGGAGTCCCCCCTATCTCTGCTAGTGGAACCCTGGGTTGGTTTCTCAGGGGCACAAACTGAACCTGGATGGAGCCCAGCCCCCACCGCAGCCCAGGTGCACCTGTGGGCAGCTTCCTGTTTCCATAGAGGCCCCAGCAGCTGGCATCAGTTCCTGTCTACACCATCCCCGTTCCAGTAGGGCCCCAGACTCACAGACAGCCCAGAGCTCCTGACACAACTCACAGTGCACGAGAACGTACAGATAGCATTCATTCGGCAAAGATATGTTGACACGTACAGACCAGAAGAACCCATAAACATCGTCTCACCACGTAACCCACTGTCCTGGCACACGCACGCACTTGGGCATCTGTGTACATTCACAGACATGGGTCACACACGCCTCCACTTTATACTTGGGGAGGTCACAGGGTCAAAGATCTCTGCCAGCACTGGTACATGAGCCCTGTGTATGCCTCAGGGCTGTGGTCTGTAGAGGGTGACAACTGAGACGACACACTCCCATGGGCGCACTCACAGGCCACTGGACACTCTCACACACAGTTGTGCCACACGCCTCCTGGGTAGACACATGTAAACACACTGTATGCAGTGCTCTCTTCACCATACACACCCCAACCCTGAGCTCACTCCCTGGTGCCCAGTGTCCTTGGGCAGTTATGCCACCCAAAGGGCTTTTGTCCCCTGAAATACTGGGAAGTGAGCTTGAGGCCTCTGCTTGCTGAGCCCTGTGTGTCTGGAGAGCCTCAGAGAGTGGGGAATGGTTTGACATGAACCGCCCGGGCCCCTGCCCAGCCCCACTATGTGCACCACTCTAGGCCCAAGAGCGCCAGGACGGGTGGGATGAGGGGGAGTGTTCCAGGTGTGTCATGGGCTTGGTGGCTGCTGGCAGAGGCAGACTCTGGGGGGGTGACCTCAGCTCTGTCTCTGGGTCCCTCTTCCCACCTCCCGCCCCTGATTTGGGTGTGTAAATGTTGGGGGAATGGGGTGTGGGCAGACTTCAGGCCACCAGGGTCTCTAGAATGGCCCTGGCCATCCCCTCCCTTCCTTCTCCAGCTGCGGACTGCTGTGGCTGCCCCCAGGAGGGGAGCTAGCTGGAGGCTTAGCAGTGGCTGGGCCCCCACCCCCCAGGAAACTCAAAACCCTGGGCCAGCCGCGGGTGGCGGGTTGGGGCAGGCACAAAGAGGGCCTCTGTGCGGCCGGCTGGGCTGCCCACAGGATTCTGGGGGAGGAGGCAGGAGCCGGTTTCCGTCCCGTTCTGCTTCCTGCGGAGGCCGCCGGAATGCCCGGAGCTCTGGCCCAACCTGGCCTGTCTGGCCCACCCGCAGCCCCTTCCCCGTCTTTTTCCTGGGCCTTGGGGTAAAACTGCAGACTTCTCTGCAACAGGGCCCTGAGAACCACCCGCCAGGACCCAAAGGAGACCTAGGGGATTTCCCCAGGCCAAGAGCTGAAAGGCTAACACCTCCATGTGCTGCAGAGCCCTCAGCCAGGGTTGGACTGCCAGGCCCTGGAGTCTCACAGACCTGGGTTTAAATCCTGGCTCTGCCACTTACTGACCTCGTGACCTTAGGCAGGTGACTTTATGTCCCTGAACCTCAGTTGCCTCATCTGTAAAATGAGAGTGATAATAGTTGTAGTAGAATCTGGTGAGAAAATGCTTGTGAAATGCTTAGCACAGTGCCTGGCAGACAGTGAGTGCGCATTATTAGGACATGCTGTTTACTTGCACATCCTCTGGGGAACTAAGAGCGGAAGGGACTGGATGCTCCTTGCCTCAATAGGTCTCACCTCTTCTAGGGCTCAGTGTCAACCCTGCGCCCTGCTCAAAACCCTTCTCTCAAATCAGTTTCCTACCTGAGATCATATCAGTGACAGATCGAGGCCTCTGGGGCCTTTCTCCTGAGATCTGGAGGGTGGAGGGGATCACCCTCTGCAATCTTTTTTTTTCCCCCTTTATCTCTATCTCCTTCCCCATGGTATGCCTTGGGATCGTGACTTCTGCAGTAGTTTGGGGTGAGGAGAGAGAGCCATTCTTCTCCATTTTACAAATGGGAAACAGGCTTAGTGGGGGAAAGAGCTTGGTCGAAGTCACCAGTCAGGGAGGGACAGGGTGGAGCCACAAACCTAGACCTCAGGACTCCAGTTTTTTAGCCAGTCCTGTGGACATATCCCTCCCCAACTCCAGACACACAAACACACCCCACACAGGAGCCTCAGAAGGACAGTGCCCCATCTCTGATTTCTTGGCTTTTGCATCCCTGGGCTAGCCTTCCCTGGCTTGTCCCATGGTGAGGCCCACCAGGAGGGAGGTCCTGAGGGGGTATGTGAGCCCTGATTTCTGATTGGTGTCAGCTCAGACATCACTGCATTGGGAAATGTTTACTGCAAGATTCAGGGATCCCAGATAAGCAGGGCGTCATCACACCTGCTTATCAAATTGTCTGCTCTAAATGGGGCAATAGTAGAACTTCCTTCAGAGGTTGGGTACGAGGATTACATGAGATAAAGCATGGACAGTGTGGCACATAGGAAGAGCCCCTACCTGTTAGCTATGGTCCCATGTGACAGATGGGAAACTGGCTCAGAGGCCAGTTTTTTGCCAAGGTCAAAAAATGAGGAAGAGCCCTCCTGAACCTTTGACTCTTCCAGGAGAGGAACCTGGCCTGAGGGAGATGCCTATTGAGGAAAGGTCCTGTCTTTATCTGAGGCATCCCAGGCATCTCCCTAGAGCCCCAGGTCAGAGCATACTTCCTGCCCAGGGCCTCAGTGTTTGCCGTCCATGAATGGGCTGATCTCCTCCAGCTGTTTGGGGGAACACTGTAAAAGAGAACAGAACCCAGCTGGGTGGGGTGCAGTGGCTCATGCCTGTAATCCCAGCACTTTGGGAGGCTGAGGTGAGTGGATCACCTGAGGTCGGGAGTTCAAGACTAGCTTGACCAACATGGTGAAACCCCTTTTCTACTGAAATACTGAAAATACAAAAATTAGCCAGGTCTGGTGGCAAGTGCCTGTAATCCCAGCTACTCGGGAGGCTAAGGCAGGAGAATCACTTGAACCCGGGAGGCGGAGGTTGCAATGAGCCAAGATTGTGCCATTGCACTCCAGCCTGGGTGACAGAGCGAGACTCCGTCTCCAAAAGAAAAAGAGAGGCTGGGCACAGTGGCTCACATCTGTAATCCCAGCATTTTGAGAGGCTGAGGTGGGCGGATCACGAAGTCAAGAGTTCGAGACCAGCCTGACCAACGTGGTGAAACCCCGTCTCTACTAAAAATACAAAAATTAGCTGGACGTGGTGGCGGGTGCCTGTAATCCCAGCTACTCTGGAGGCTGAGGCAGGCAAATTGCTTGAGCCCAGGAGGTGGAGGTTGCAGTAAGACGAGATTTCGCCTCTGCTCGCCAGCCTGGGCAACAGAATGAGACTTCATCTCATAAAAAAGAAAGAAAGAAAAAGAGAGAACAGAGCCCTACGTACTCCAGGTTTTTCTCAAACCCTTGTGTCCCAGCAGCGTGGTTTGGTCCTCAGGCCAGGGCATGGTTGGTACCTGCCCCAGGAGGAGGGGTGTCAGAGGGTCGGGGGTGTGGAGTCAGGTACATAGAAATGGCGTCCCCTGTTCTGTCCTTGGCAGTCATCTTGGGTTGACTCTAGTGGGGTTGAGGGCATGTCTCACCCTAGGCCACCCACTGGGTGCTTGCAGTGGCCAGTGTGTGGGGGTATGTATGTCCATCCGTGGCTGGACGTGTGCCCTGCGCTCTCCGCCTGGGGCTGTGTTTCTCCCTGCCTCCAAGACCAGTCTGCCTGGGCCTGAGCGGGGCTTCTTTTTCCCTCTGGAAACTCCCCAGGCTGAATCATGGAAATCAGAGATGGAACACCCTCCCTTCCACCCCATTGCCCAGCTCGGTTCAACCACCATAGCCTGTGGTCTGCTTTGCCCACCGTCAGCCTGTCTGCCCATTTCGCCTCACTGGGAGGCCAAGAAGACCAGCCCACCAAGGTGGTGGGAAGAGGGTAAGGGGAGAGTGTCAAGTGCTGCGTGGAATCATGGAAAGGGTGCATTGAGCTGGGGTGTGCAGATCTGCTGGGCCGGTGCTTGGGGGTCCTGAAATGCAGCCTCTTCCACAAGCCTCCCTGGGTAGGCAGGATGGCCGCAAGGCTGGTCAGTCAGCAAGGAATAGAGGACGAATAGTGCCTTGGTCAAACCCTGCCCTTGGTAGTGGTGATGGTTGCACAACTCTGTAGATTTACTAAAAATCATTAAATTATATGTATACTTTAATGTGAAAGAATTTTATAGTATGTAAACTCTACCTCGATAAAACTAGTTTTTAAAAATCCTGCCAGCTAGGCGCAGTGGCTCACAGCTATAATCCCAGCACTTTGGGAGGTGCAGGTGAGAGGATTGCTTGATCCTTATAGGAAGACCTTATTCCTACTAAAAATTTAAAAGAAAGAAAGAAGAATCCTGCCCTTAGCCTCAAGGCCCTGCACATTGGGACCCTGCCAGCCTCATAGACACACCTCACGCCCACTTCCCCCACTGCGTAGGCTCTTTTTCATGCCTTTGTCCCCTCTGGTCACCTCTCCTTACCCTTAACTCTCAGCCTAGCAGTCCCTTCCTCCAGGAAGGCTCCAGATAGCTCACTGTGTCCCCCTTCCAGCTCTTGTTTCACACTGGCTCGTGTGACTATGGGCCCAGCTCCTGTGCCCTCCTGGAAGGCAGTGCTGGGGTCTGTATCTGTGTCCTCCACTGTCTCTCCAGTACCATAAGGCACAGGGCTGCTGTCGGGATAGCTGCAGAGAAGATGTGTGCAAAGGAATATCTAGAACATCCAGCTGTGGGCCACCTGTGTACATGTCTGTGTGCAGATGGCACCATCCCATCCCAGGATGTCCCCTCCTCCCCAGTGCTGTCTGTCCTGAGGGTTCAAGATTGAACCCTGCAGGGGGTGAAGTGAAACTCTTCTAGGGCTGAGGATTGAATAAGAGTACTGGCACCACCTCCGGTGACCTCACTGCCAGCTGGCATTATGATGTCACTGGATCAGCATTCCAGGCCCTGGGCATCTCCAAGTCCCCCAGGTGGGGGCACTCTCCTCGAGTCTGTGACAGCTGGCCCCCAACCACAGAGAGGTGACAGGCACGGTAACAATCCTGGGGAGTGAGAGCAGCCTTAGGGATACCTAGGTCACCTGCCTTGGGCCACTCTGTCTATTGCAAAGGTGGCCAGAGAGCAGGGTGCCTAACACTTGGGCTCTGGGTTCAAGTTCTACCCCTGCTGGGCACCAGCTGTTTGACCTCAGGCTGACAGCTTGAACCTCTCTGAGCCTAAATTTCCTGTCTGAAATTGGCAAATAGTTCCTGTCTCCCTGGGTTCTGAGGGTGTTCAGGAGCTAAGACATGTAAAGCATAAAAGCACTGGGCCTGAGACACAGTAGATGCTCAGTAAATGCTAGTTGATGGGATCCGTTGGTTAAGGAAACCTGAGCAGCAGCATAGATGTGGGAGCTGGCTAGAAGGGCGCCGGCTCTGTGCCTTCCGGGGCTGGCCTGGGACTTAGGGTAGAGGCATGGGGTGGCCTCTACTGCCAGGAGGGTGGCCTCAGGTTTGACTCTCCCTCTCTTTCCAGCTCAGTCAATGAGCTGGAGCCTACAGGAGGCACTGAGCCCTGCAGCCATGCTCTGGGGCCAAGAACCTATTGCCCCCCAGGCCTCCTGCTTACCTCCTCAGGCCTCGGGCTGCATGGCAGGACTGATCTGGTCTCCCCTCCACACCCCACTTCCCTTCTACCCTTCCCTCTGCCTCCCTCTCCTGTGGGCATGCCCAGCTGCCTTCTGGTCCCCGTACTTCTGTGTCTGGGACTTAATCCTCAAGGCTGTTTCCTTGTCTTTTAGACTCTCAAGTCTCTGAGCCTGGACAAGTTGTCCTGGGTCCCTGGGTCTCTGAGCCCTGTTGCCCCAGACACTGCTCCCCATGACACTCTCTCCACTAACCTTGACCCTCTGCCCCCTCCTCTCCAGGTCCCCTTTTCTCGGACCCACCCCTCTAGTTCTCTGTCTCATGATTCTCTGTCCCCACCACCTGTCTCTGTTCTGCCCCCACATGCCCCTCTGCCCCCCAGCTTTCCATGACTTGTCCCCCCTCAGCCCCTCGTGCTCTGTCCCCGCCCGTCAGTCCCTGGTCCCAGCTCCCGGCTGGCCGGCTCCTGCATGGACAAAGGGGTCCTTTGTGGGCTGACCGCGGCTGGCGGGGCGGCGGGGCGCTGGCTCCGCATTGCTGATGAAACGGAGCCCTTTGTTGTCCCTCCTCAGGCGCAGTATTTCTTTTTGGGGGCTGGATGCGTTCCTGGCAGGGCCGATGATGGATGCGCCCGCCGCCGCCCGCCTGCCCGCCAGCTTTCCCTCCCGCTCATTCCCGCTCCGCTTCAACGCAGCCCCAACTCCTCCCCTGCTGCCTGGGCACTGCCAGGCCCTTCCTGGCCTGGAAGGGGGTTGCTGTGTGCCCTGGAGTAGAAGTCTGGGACCTGGGAGGACGTGCCCTCTATGTCCTCTCCTTTCATCAGTATGGAAAATGGGGCTTTTGGTCAGGGGTCTACTGGGACCAGGGCATCAGTTTTTCCTAAGGTCTGAAGGAGATGAGCCAGGTACCAGGGCTGATTTGGAACAAGCTAGAGGACCAGATGTTCATGTCTGTCCACTCTGGATTTGAAAACAGAGTTGTCCCTGTGAGCCAGTTCCCCTGTGTACCCACCTCTCTCCAGCTTCTGTGGCTGGCACCCCATAGTGTTCTGCCTGCAGCACCTGTTTGGTGACATGTCACATCCTGTGGTCCCAAGCTCAGCATGCCCCAGGACCTCAGAGGCTGCGGGTGGGTGAGCCCAGAAGAAGGACAGAACAGTGGAAGATCAGAGAAAGAAATTCCAAGAGAGGAACAGGACATGAGGTTTGGTCCCCACCTGGAGGGACTCAGGACGGAGACAAAAGCAGAGAGACTCAGCCAGAGCGCCAGCCCTGAGCGCAGGCCGGCTGTGTTGGAGGGAGCTGACTTCTAATTGACCTGCCCGCCCCGCACGCAGAGCCAGATCCTGGAGCTGGGAGGAGGGAGGGGGTGAGCAGAGCAGGAGCAGCGTTAATGCAGCTATCGATTTCTGCCACCAGCCAGCAGGCCGCAGAGGCGGGGGACGCACACAGGGGCTGGGGCGCAGCCTGCTCCCCTCCCCTCCCCACCTCGCCAGCCCACAGACACCTGCCTTCTGTCTTCCCTTACCCATATCTGGGCTGCTGGGGTTGTTTCCCGGGGCAGGGCAGGTGAGCTTAGTTGGGCAGGAGCTGGATGAGCTGACTGGATGGTTTTTGTTCCTGATCTCACTCACCCTGGTCCCCAACACCTTCCCAGGGTCACTGATTCCTGAAGGGGTCACAATCTCTGAGAAGAGGGGCTGAAAAGACCAGCCAGGTCTTGGCCCTTATGAGGTGGGAGGGAACACAGCTGTCCTTGGACACACATGGTCTTCTTGCTTCAGCTCTGACCTGTGATCACCCCAGCCCAGCTGGATTCCCACCAGGCCCCCCTACCTCTGTCCTGGTGGAATCTGCCAGTTTGCCCAGCTCTTCCTCCCCACCCATTTCCCTCCGCTAGGAAGGAGCCCTAGGTGGGCTGGGGCCCACGGGGGTGGTACAGGGAGCACCTGGCTATTGCTGCTGCCACTCGCCTCACCCTGGAGACAGAGTTTTTCCTTTCCCCACACTGGTCCTCTCTGGCCACTTCTCAGTCCTGGGCAGCTCCCCGTCCCGCTTGGGGCCTCTTTCCTCCTCTGTAAATGCAGAGGGCTGGACTAGATGCTCTCCTGGGACAGGCTTAAGTCCTGTGACTTGGGGGGTGGGAGGGTTGCCTGGGGACAAAGATCCAGTGTGTGCTGCCCTCAAGCCCAGGGCATGATGGGGCCGGCCAGATGTGCGCCTCCCCCTGAGCCGCCAGCTGCTCCAGGGCTGGGCCCTGTCCTCCCATCCCTCTCCTGGGGGATGCTAGGCCACAGCAGGCAGACAGGGAAGGGAGGCTGGAGAACCAGGACTGATGAGGAAACTGCCGCCCTGCTCCATCTGGCTCAGTTCCTTCCAGCTGAAGAGGCAGCGCAGACACCTTAGCCTTGAGGCCTGAGTGGAGCAGGCCCTGTCCTGGGGAAGGGCCGCCTAGGAAATGTGAGGTGGCTAGAGGACAGGTTCCTGCTGGGCTCCATTCCCTTGAGGGTCACGCCTCCTTCTGAGTGCCAGCCTGCCCCAGCCAGAGGCCCCTCCTGGCAGGAGCCCACCCTGGCTCTCTGGGTTCTCACTGAGATCTCCACCCAGGCCCTACTCTGCAGGCCTTGTGAGGCCTCTGCCCCCTCCCTGATCTGGGAGCCAGGCCAGAGCACCACAGTGAGGCCTAGGTAGAGATAAGAATGGGGTCTGAGATGATAATGATTGTGGTTCAGGGTTGAGGAGGAAGCGTGTGCCAGAGTGTGCACAAGCATGTCCTCTCACTGTGGCAGGGGACAGCTTGTCCTCTGTCCCTGTGCTCCTCACGCTGTAGCAGGAGGGGAGAAGCTCCCTGAAATAAGGGTTCTGCACTCATTGGGAAACTCTGGGTTATAGAAAGGCAACCAGGTTCCCTTGCCTGCAGGACATGTCAGAGCCTTGAAATAACTGATGTGTATTGGGAATCTCCAGATGAGGATCCCGGGGCAGGCTTCCAGACTTTATAATGTGTCCTGTCAAGCACTCTTCTCGGATAGCGAAGGAGATTAGGATGTGGAGGTGACTTTTTTATTTTTATTTTTGGTGAGACAGAATCTGACTCCGTCACCCAGGCTGGAATGCTGTGGCATGATTGTAACTCACTACGTCCTCAACCTCCTAGGCTCAAGCAGTCCTCCCACCCCAGCCTCCTGAGTAGCTGGGACTACAGGCATGCACCACCACACCTGGTTAATTTTTGTATTTTTTGCAGAGATGGAGTTTCGTCGTGTTGCCCAGGCTGGTCTCAAAACTCCTGGGCTCAAGCGATCCGCCTGCCTCTGCCACCCAAAGTGCTTGGATTACAGGCATGATCCATTGCACCTAGCTAATAGCATCTCTAGCACTCTCCCACCCCAGCACAGGAAGGACTCCCTGCTTCCGGCAGGTCTTCTTGAACCCTAGCAGGGCAAATTTGGGCTGCAGTGACCTGGACTGGGCCTCCACCATGCCACTTGGTGGCTGTGTCTTCATAGACTGGTAGTTCTCCTAAATCTTGTTTCCCTCACCTGTAAAGTAGAGAATTACCAGCCCCGGCTTCTAGAGTTCTTGTGGGTCTTAACTGAGATAGTATAGATAAGACATTTCTCACCAGGGTGGATCTGGTGCTTAATAAATGCCTGGTCAAGCTGGTGGTGGTCAGGATGCCAGGACAGTTGATCGTGGCGGTGGTGGCGATGTTGAAGGAGGTGTTCACTGCTGCCCTGACCCTGTATCCTTTTCTATGACAGAGTGAAGACATTTCCACCTGGACACCTGACCATGTGCCTGCCCTGAGCAGCGAGGCCCACCAGGCATCTCTTGTGGGCAGCAGGGCCAGGTCCTGGTCCGTGGACCCCTGGCAGTTGGCAGGCTCCCTCTGCAGCGGGGTCTGGGCCTCGGCCCCACCATGTCGAGCCTTGGCGGTGGCTCCCAGGATGCCGGCGGCAGTAGCAGCAGCAACACCAATGGCAGCGGTGGCAGTGGCAGCAGTGGCCCAAAGGCAGGAGCAGCAGACAAGAGTGCAGCGGTGGCTGCCGCCGCGCCAGCTTCTGTGGCAGATGACGCACCACCCCCCGAACGTCGGAACAAGAGCGGTATCATCAGCGAGCCCCTCAACAAGAGCCTGCGCCGCTCCCGCCCGCTCTCCCACTACTCTTCTTTTGGCAGCAGCGGTGGCAGTGGCGGTGGCAGCATGATGGGCGGGGAGTCTGCTGACAAGGCCGCTGCAGCTGCAGCCGCTGCCTCCCTGTTGGCCAATGGGCACGACCTGGCGGCGGCCTTGGCGGTGGACAAAAGCAACCCTACCTCAAAGCACAAAAGTGGTGCTGTGGCCAGCCTGCTGAGCAAGGCAGAGCGGGCCACGGAGCTGGCAGCCGAGGGACAGCTGACGCTGCAGCAGTTTGCGCAGTCCACGGAGATGCTGAAGCGCGTGGTGCAGGAGCACCTCCCGCTGATGAGCGAGGCGGGTGCTGGCCTGCCTGACATGGAGGCCGTGGCAGGTGCCGAAGCCCTCAATGGCCAGTCCGACTTCCCCTACCTGGGCGCTTTCCCCATCAACCCAGGCCTCTTTATTATGACCCCGGCAGGTGTGTTCCTGGCTGAGAGCGCGCTGCACATGGCAGGCCTGGCCGAGTACCCCATGCAGGGAGAGCTGGCCTCTGCCATCAGCTCCGGCAAGAAGAAGCGGAAACGCTGCGGCATGTGTGCGCCCTGCCGGCGGCGCATCAACTGCGAGCAGTGCAGCAGTTGTAGGAACCGAAAGACTGGCCATCAGATTTGCAAATTCAGAAAATGTGAGGAACTCAAAAAGAAGCCTTCCGCTGCTCTGGAGGTAACGGCGCCTTAGAGGGAGGTGTGTGGGCTCTTGTGTCTGTCTGGCAGTCCAAACCCACCCCCATCCCCTGACCCCAGCTTTCCTACCTGGGCGAGGGTCTGGGAGATGCCCCGCCAGACCTTGGGGCCTGGGGGTCTGTCTTCGAGACACCAGTTTACTGCCCCAAAAGTCAGAGCCACATTCTGAGAATACCATCAGGCCATAATTTGCAAGGCAAGCATAAAATTCCAGGCAAGGGCTTAGCATTCTCAGCCAGGCCCTGGGATTCTGATATCCCTCCTGGGGTTCTGGGTCAGGTATTGAGATTTCCATATAGGTCCTAAGTTTCTGATGCTCAGACATGGCCTAAAGCATTCAGTCCAAGACCTAGAACTCTGGGACTCTCCCCTGCCCTGTTGAAGGGATTCTGTTTCACAGACCCTGCTCTCTTAAGCCCTTCATTTGCTCCTCTAGGGCCGTCTTTCACCCAAGGATAGAGCTGCTCCAATGCTGGGTGCCCTGCTCTGAGGCCTGGAAGAACCCTTGGTCTGGACACCTAGTTGACAGATTTTTGGGGCTGACGTAAGGGGAGGTGACCATGAGCCTGGAGTGGACAAGGGCCTAGCCACTGTGGGATTGGCTTGGACAAAGCAGGGGGCTCCCCTGCCGCTGTCTCTACACCGCTGTGGCAGGGACTTTCCCTGTGCCCCCAGTTGCAGCAACCTAGCTGGAGTGCCAGGCCTGGGTACAAAAGCATCTTTTCAGCCTGCTGTCCCTGCCCCTGTTCCACCCCTCTGTGAGTGGGCTTGGTGCAAATGTCCGGAATGGTTGGGAAACAATAATAGTGTATCCCAGCCATGGCCTCCTGGTCACCCTCCCCCAGCCCCTCCCCCAGCCCCAGCCCCAGCCCCAGCCCTCGCCCCCTATTTCTACTCTTCTATGTACACACAAAGGCATCCACTTCAGTCCAGTGGACACACGTGCACACACACCTAGACACGGCCGCTTGAGAAACAGCCCAAATCCCCACCTCCCACAGCTCCACACCACACAGTTCAGCACAGCTCGAGGCACACACGCATATGCACACGCTGATTTACACAAACACGCCACAGCCACCTGGCGCTGTTGCCTTTGGGCCAGGGGAAGGGTCTTCCTTTCTGGAAGGAGGGTTCCTGGGCACAGTGGCTCAGGTGGCCTCCAAGTCCTCTGGGCCTTCCAGCAGCCCAGCGGGTCAGGCTCCTCCTTTGGCCCGGCTGGGGTGGCAGGAGCACTGAGGGTTGGCTGCTCTTCCTCCATGCCCATCCCTCCGCCATGAGGCCATCCTCGGGGGAACGTCTTTGCTTCAGGCCCACCCGGACCCTGACTGAACTCTCTCCTTGTTTTTGTCTCCCGCCCCCACCAGAAGGTGATGCTTCCGACGGGAGCCGCCTTCCGGTGGTTTCAGTGACGGCGGCGGAACCCAAAGCTGCCCTCTCCGTGCAATGTCACTGCTCGTGTGGTCTCCAGCAAGGGATTCGGGCGAAGATAAATGGATGCACCCGTCTTTAGAACCAAAAATATTCTCTCACAGATTTCATTCCTGTTTTTATATATATATTTTTTGTTGTCGTTTTAACATCTCCACGTCCCTAGTATAAAAAGAAAAAAGAAATGAAAAAAATTTTAACTGCTTTTTTGGAAGAACAACAACAAAAAAGAGGTAAAGACGAATCTATAAAGTACCGAGACTTCCTGGGCAAAGAATGGACAATCAGTTTCCTTCCTGTGTCGATGTCGATGTTGTCTGTGCAGGAGATGCAGTTTTTGTGTAGAGAATGTAAATTTTCTGTAACCTTTTGAAATCTAGTTACTAATAAGCACTACTGTAATTTAGCACAGTTTAACTCCACCCTCATTTAAACTTCCTTTGATTCTTTCCGACCATGAAATAGTGCATAGTTTGCCTGGAGAATCCACTCACGTTCATAAAGAGAATGTTGATGGCGCCGTGTAGAAGCCCCTCTGTATCCATCCACGCGCACAGAGCTGCCAGCGGGGAGCTCGCAGAAGGGGAGGGAGCACCAGGCCAGCTGAGCTGCACCCACAGCCCCCAGACTGGGGTCCCCCACCCCAACAGTGATGATTTTGGAGAAAAAAGAAAATGAAAGTTCTGTTCTTTTATCCATTGCGATCTGGGAAGCCCCGTCTCGATATTTCCAATTCTGGCTACTTTCCTTAGAGAAAACAAGTCATTTTTTTCTGGCCTTGCTAAAGGCAACAGAAGAAAAGGGCTTCTTTGCGTGGTCCCCTACCAGTGGGGGTGGGTACCTGGGGGCCCCCGAGGCCTGGGCTCCCCTGCCTACGGCCAGCTTCCTGCTGATGAACATGCTGTCTGTATTGTTTTAGGAAACCAGGCTGTTTTGTGAATAAAACGAATGCATGTTTGTGTCACGAAGCACCACTGGCTTCTTGCTCTCCGGTTTTGGGGGGCTGACTTGGGGGCCATTCCTGAGCAAGGGTTGTCTGGGACCACCTGGAGGAGGAAGAATGATGACCCAGGGACATTGAGAGTGTGGATTTCTTGGGGAAAAGAGGCCTCTGGATCCAGAATGGGGGAGAGCAGGAACAGTCAGCCCAGCAGACAGGAGGGAAAGGCTCAACCTGGAAGTCGCTGGAACCGGAGTACTTCAGCGGCCTGGTTCACCCCCTGCCTCCGAATCTGGACCTCCAGGGATCCTCACTCACCTGGGGCTGCCTTCTCTGTTCACTCAAGTTCATCAGGGCCCAATCAGTAAAGCAGCCAGCAGCACGGGGCAGGTGGTGGCAGGGCTGAGCCGCCTGTTCAGGGTCTTCTTTCTTACCTGGCAGGGATCTAGGGCTCCTGCAGCCACCAGTGTCATTCCCCAGGGAACCGTTTCAGCCCAGCTTTGTGGGGACCTGGCTGTGCATATACGCCCATTCCTCTTTAGGTCTGTGGGCTGCTAGGCTGAGTTCTGAGGGTGTCCTTGGCTTTGACTGTCCCCATTCTCAGAGGGTTTGTTGGTACAAGGTTGTCTGGGACCTCAGAGGTCAGATGTCTGGGGAAGTCACCACACAGCCACATGGTCTGGGCCAGGGTCGCCTGAACAGGAAGGGGTGGCAGTGGCGTGCCCCTCCCTGTACATTACAGAGGCCATCCTGAAGGAGGAGGCTTAACCATCCACTGGGGGGAGTGTTCTTCTCACCCAGCTGCTTTGAGCCTGGCTGAGAGGGAGGCTAGACTTGAGGAAGGACTTCCTGACAGTGCTGGGCCCTGGCTTCAGGTGGGTGAGGCTGGAGCGACTTCTGAGGCTGAGTGGGTGGTGAAGTAGGGGAGGTGGGCTATCTTTGCCATTGTCCTGAGAGGCGAAAGCAGCCATTTTGGGTGGGGGTGGCGTTGACCCCCAGCCCCTTCCCAGGTGTCACAAGCTCTCTTTGAGCGCCAGGGCCTCAGCAGCCTGGCCTGGCACAGCAGGGGCAGGCAGGGGCGGTGGGAGGCAGCTTTCAACTTCAGCTCTGCCTGGGAAAAATTCCCTTTCATGTGGCTGCCTGTGATCTCTCCAGGCGGCTCTGCCGAAGGGGGGTGTCCAGCAGGGAGTAGGGGGAGGCGTTGCAGCTGGGGGGCACCCTCAGCCCCAGCACAAGGCAAACGGTGGCACCTCCAGAACCTCGAGGAGGGTGGGGAGGGTCCTCCTGTGGGAGTAGGGGGAGCCTGGCTAGCAGGGGGCTCCAGGCAGGAGGCCCCTTCCTGCCCCCGCCCGCTGCTGGCAGCACACAGGCTGCAGATGGCCTCAGCCGGCCCTCGTTGGCACACCTACAGGTGTGGGGTGGACGGCTCTGGTGCCAGCCCCGAGGGGGTGCTGTGACTCAGCCGGCCTGTACCTTTCAGTGTGCCAACCCACAGCCCAGCCGTGTCTCCTGAGCCCACTCCCCAGCACACAGCCGAGTCTCAGAGCCCCTCACCTGTTCCAGCTTCACACTGCTTTGTGGAAACAGTAAGCCAGCCCCTCTGTGTCTGGAAGCTGGGGTGGGGACAGCTGTGAGGCTGGCTGAAAACATGCTGAGGACTCAGTTACCTCATCTGAGAAACGGAACAATAATTGTTTCCCCCATAAAGTTATCTGAGGATGAAATGCAATCACCCTTGGGAAGGGCCTGGATTGTGGTAAGCTCTGTCAATGGCAGCTGGTGTTGCTATTTTTAAACTATTATTCACCTAAATCTCACCAAGATGTCCCTCACCTTCTGCCCGGCTGTGTATCCTCCCTGAAGCCCTGGCCGCCCCCACCTCCCACCTCCGTAGAGTGGCCCAGCCTCCAGCCCTTCCCCTACCTGGGTGCAGCCCCACCCCAGCCTGCAGCAGCTTTCTGCCTCTGGCTCATTCTCACTGCATGTCCTGAAGGTCTCTTTTGGTCCCTGATGCTCCTGTGTCTTTGGGTCCCCATCTTTCCTGATCTCTAAGCCTCTTTGTGTCCCTGGGTCTCTGCCCCTCCTGTCTCTCCATCTCTGTATCTGCCTGTATCTTGTACTCTGTCTGTTGCAGGCTCACCCCTGCTGTTCCCCGGCTGACGGAGGCATCCTTAGAGGCAGGCTCCCTGGCAGGGTTGTGCACCCAATTCCACTCACCCCGGTTGCCCTCACCTCTCCTCTGCTACAGCTGGGAAACTGACTTCTGGTGATCCGGGAGCCTTTCCTCTGGGTACTCTGTACCCCCACCTGGGTGATCTGGCATTCAGAGCCAGCTCTGGGCACAGAAGGGTGGGGGTTTGAGAGGCTGGGTGCACACACTGGGCTGGAGATAAGTCCAGACTCTAGGTAGCGCCTGCATGGACCTGTGTGTGTGTGTGTGTCTCTGTGTGTGTGTGTTGCTTTAAGGGCCTGACAGTTGTATGAGGCTTTGTGCAGTAATGTGGCTATGTGTGACATCAGGTGTGACATGAAAATGGGTTTGTGACAGTGTATGGGTGACTAAGATATGAGACCCTGTGGCCAAGGGTTGGTGTATGATGTCAGTGGTCACACTTTGGGATGTTCTGTAACATTGTGTGTGTGATCTTGTGACACTGTACAATTCTGTAACAGACCCAGTGTGATACCGGCTTGTACAACTGTGACGGGTGAGTCTATGTGAGTGTGTGACTTTGGGTGATTCTGTGTGGGTGACATTGGGTGATTGTGGGTATGTGACATTGGGTGATTGTGTGTTGAGTGTGTGACATTGGGTGATTCTGTGTGGGTGTGTGACATTGGGTGATTGAGTGTGTGACATTGGGTGATTCTGTGTGAGTGTGTGACTGGGTGATTCTATGGGGGTGTGTGACATTGGGTGATTGTGGGTGTGTGACACTGGGTGGTTCTGTGTGAGTGTGTGACTTTGGGTGATTCTACGGGGGTGTGTGACATTGGGTGATTGTGGGTGTGTGACACTGGGTGATTCTGTGTGGGTGTGTGACTGGGTGATTCTATGTGCGTGTGTGACATTGGGTGATAGTGGGTATGTGACATTGGGTGATTGTGTGTTGAGTGTGTGACACTGGGTGATTCTGTGTGGGTGTGTGACATTGGGTGATTGTGTGTTGAGTGTGTGACATTGGGTGATTCCGTGTGGGTGTGTGACTTTGGGTGATTCTACGGGGGTGTGTGACATTGGGTGATTCTGTGTGAGAGTGTGACTTTGGGTGATTCTATGTGCATGTGTGGCCTTGGGTTTACGACACGCATGGCGTTATGTGACCCTGGGGCAAAACTGGGTGATTCAATGAGTGTGTGACTTTGTTTCTGTGTGGCCGTGATGGATGTGGGCTGGGACTGACATCAGGGATTGTGTGTGTGTTATGTCTCTGTGTGACCATGGTGTGACCCTGTACCCTGTGTGTGTGGTCATGGCTTTGTGTCTGTGCACCTGTGATCCTCTCAGTGATGCTGACACTCTTGCCATGTGTGTCTTTGCCTCTAGCATTTCCTGGGTCTCCGCCCTGACAGCTGTGCATCTCTGGGGAGAGAGTGGAGGATCTGACAGCCCCTCTCACCCGCAGCCTGCACCCTTGCATGGCCCTGAGGCCCAGTCTGGTTGGGGGAGCTGGCGTGGGGGCAGCAGGCGCAGTTCCCACGGCCACTGCAGCCCCTGTCCCAGCCTCATCACCGCCGGCTTCAGCTCCACCGAATATCCTGGCAACCCCGGCCTCTTTGTTCTCTGAGGCCGCCAAAGGCCTCCCCCGACCCCAGCCTGCCCAGCGCCTGCCAGGCGCCCCCTCCCCTGACAGCAGCCAGGCTTGGCCTGACCTAGTCTCTAGCTGCCTTTATCCTCCACCCAGACTGAGGCCCCTGTCCCATGCCCTGGACCTGACTCAGGGCTCCAGACGGGGCCTTTGACTCTCTGCTCTAAACTTGCTGTGGTCATGCTGTGCAGGAAGAAGGAAGCAGGATAGGTCCTGTGGCTATACTGGGTGATTGTGGGCCAGGAACTGGGATTTCTGTATGGGTATTTCCCCTTGGCCTAAGGCTGGTTGGAGGCCCAGGGATGGTTTCAGTTTGTCTGGTAAGTTTGCTTCTTTGGCTCCCAGAAGTCTTCAGGATGGGAATTATTACCCATTTTATTGATAAGAAACTGAAGCCTATAGAGGGTATGAGGGTATGGACTTCCCCAAGAGCAAGAGCAAGATGGTAGCAGGGACCCAATTAGAACCTAGGCTCCTGGCTACCTTGGGAGAAAGACCAGCTGCCTCCAGAAGAATGGACAGGGGCCTGGGAGTCTGGACACATGGGTCCCTGCTTATTTCCTGGTCACCATGTGTCAAAGCCATGTGTGTGTGTGTGTGTGTGTGTGTGTGTGTGTGTGTGTGTGTGTCCTTGCTGGATGACCTTGGCCAAGTGCCCTTACCTTTCTGTGTTCCAATAAAAAAGGACAAACATAGCCAGGGGTGGTGGGGTGGGGAGCTTGACAGGGTGCTATGCAGAGCAACAAGGTCACCTCACAGTTAGTGCCAAGACCCACAGCGTCTCCAACAGGGACAGATTCTGGCTCAGGGCCCCGGCCTCCATTCCCAGGCTCAGCCCAGCTCTGTGCTGCCACAAAAAAGGAGGCAGCAATGGCTACATGGCTCGGCTGGAGTCAAGGCTACTTGGGTCTGACCTGATTGCAGCACAGATCCCACCCCCTCCCAGGCGCCAGAGATGGGTGGATGGAGGTCACTGCACAGCCTGGCCCCAGCCTGCCCATAGCCCTGGGCTGAAGACAGCCAGCCACCGTTAGGGGAGGGATAGGCAGCCACCAGCATGGTAATAACACAGACCTTGGCCCAAACACCCTGCAGGCATGGCACAGAGAGGCCCAGCTGTCCCCTAGGGTCACACAGCCCTGCAGGGAGTCCTGTCTCGAGAGGCCCACATCTCCCTTGAGGGCTCTTCCTGCCCCATGGAGTAGAGAATGGCAGGGGAGGGTGGTGGAGGTACAGGAGGGTCCCCTGAGGCTGCCGGCCAGGCTGCCAGTGGGGACACTTTCATCTCTCTCCACCTGTCGACCTGCCATCTCTCAGCGGCATTAAATTCCCCTCCTGCAGGAGAACAAGGGCTGCCTCAGATGCCAAGCAGCAGGGTGTGAAGACAGGGCGGGCCCAGAGGAGGTGAGCCGGGTCCTCCTGGGCTCCAGGGCTGGGTGCAAAGCAGAGCAGCTGGACTCTTGGGGCACAGTGGAGGGGTTCAGGTGGCCGCCTACCGCAGCCTGATGCTGCTTCATTTCCTGTTGCCATCTCCCACCTGTCTGATGCCTTGCACACCCCCCCATCAGAGCTTCCTTGTCCCTTGCAAGCTGGGTCTAGCGTCCCTTGCCCCTGCCCCCCACCCCAAGCCCATCACAACACCGGTCATTCTTGGTACATCGCCTGGCTTCAGGGCTATGGTCTGCAGTTTAGTAAGGGTGGCGCTGGCACTCGGCACGTGGAAGGGGTAGGAAACATCTGTAGGCGGAGTAAACACGTTCTCTTTCTAGACATCATTTTCATCTCACGCATTTCCAACCTAATTGGGGTGCTGTCCACAGGTGAGGGAAACTTACTACAAAGAGCCTCCTTCCTCCAGCCCCTGGAGCCCGTACCCCTTGGCTAGAGGCCTTAATGAGATCCTCCTACCTCAAGGCATAGAGCCTGTGGCCTGTGTGCCAGGCACTGGGCCATTCCAGTGCACTGACACGCTCCCAACAACCCATGATGGGGGCGTTAGGCAGTTCTCTCCATTTGACAGATGAGAAAGTTAGGGCTCAGAGAGGTAGTGAAACTTACGCAAGGTCACACAGGCAGGCTAGTCTGCTTTCGGAAGCTGGCCCTAAGCACCTGGCCATGCTGCAGGCTTTAGCTGAAAGGACCCCTCCCCCATTCCGCACTCTGCCTGTGATCGTGCCCAGATGTGGGATTAGGGTCGAGTGTTACTTACTTCCTTAAACTTGTCTGCACTTTTTTTTTTTTTTACCTGTTTTTTTTTCCCATGAACATATAATGCTATTCAAATTGAAATACCTAATTTATTAATAAATTTATTTAAGTGATTTAACCAAATGTTTTCAAGCCCAGAAAGGTCTGCAAACAAACAGCACAGTGTGGAGTAAGGATAGGGGGTCGGGACAACCTAGGATCACTGCCCCCTCCCCTGCAGTGACAGGGTGTGGGTATTTTGGGGCTTGAAATGGGTACAGCTTGAGTCCACAAAGGCTCCTGCCACCACCCCCGCTGGTGTCTTCCTGCCAGGCTCCCAGCCCCTTGCCCAGCTCTGCAGCCCACCCGGGAGGAGCACCCCCGTGGCTGAGTTTTGGCTCTGCAGCTGTGGGTCACAGGCTGTGCTGGGAGTCTGGGGGAGCGGCTGCAAGGGTGAGGGCGAGCCATGCCCACTGTCGTTGATAAGGCGACGGAACCCTCAGGAGCGAGGACGCAGTGAAGCCATGGAAACATGGCCGAGGTGTGAGGCTGGCTCAGCCGCTTCCCCCAGGTGGCCGCCTCCCAGGCCTGGCGGGGGCCCAGCGAGACAGGTTCTGCCGCTGACTGCCTCACTCCCTGCCCTCCTGGGGGCCAGGTCGGGGTTGCTGACTGTTCAGGCTTGGTGTCACCCAGCCATCTCCCCACGTCCAGGCTGGGGCCAATCCTGGGTCTGAGTAGGGAGGGCTGAGGACAGAGGGAGGGGTGCTCTGAGTTCTCAGGCCCCAAAGCCCTCTTACCCCAGTCAGTCCCTCCCCTTCTACCACCTCCTCCTTTCCTATAAATATGTGTGCATTATTTACCTTAAGCATTTTGATAAATCATAATAGCAGAGACATCTGCTGTCAAAACTGCAAACTGCATTTGGGGCTCAGCTGGTGAACGATGAGGGCTAGAGGCCAGGGGTACGAGGGCTTTGATGGTCTGGGGGAGGTAATATGGATGCCCCCACCCCTCATCCAGGGCTGGGCCTTGAAAGGAACCCAGGCCCCATCCTTTGGGACCCCTCCTCACCAGCCACTTAATCACAAAACCCTCCCAAGGAAGCTATCCACCACCCGCCAACTGCGTTCCCTCCTTTCTGCCTCCCTCTGCCTCAGAATTAATGCAGCAGTGACAGCGGCTGAGAAGTCCCCCAGAGCGGAGATTAACTCCCAGGGCAGCTCGGGCGGGGTTGGCCCTGGGAAGCTTGGGGGTGGGCGGTCTGACGCAGAGGCCTCACAAGATTAATCGCCCTGCAGCCGGCCTCATCACGAGGGCGCCCAGAGCTCTGGGCCCCCACCCGCAGAAGGGGTGCTGGGTCCCGTGTTAGGAGCTTGCTTTGCCTCCTGCAGCCTTCATGGCCCCCAGTCCAACTCGTGGGAGGATTTTGGGAGCTGAGTTTCCTTCTTTTCCCGTTTTGGTGGTCCTCAGCTTCTGGCCTGGCTCAGCAGCCGTGGGAAGGGGAGGCTCTGGCCCTTGCCTCCCTGCCTACTTCTTGCTGGCGCCACTGGCTGCCCCCACTCCCATGGCTCCCCACCCCCATGCCTGCCAGTTCCTTAACACACAGCTAGAAGTTGGGGGTGCTGCAGGAGGTCCGTGGACCTGCTGTATTTATTGGGGAAACTCAGAGATGTGTGATAGATCCGATGGCTCTGGGCCTGCTCTACCGCCAGCCCTCTTGAACCATCCTGGGAGGCTTGTGGAGATAGATGGTGGAGAGAGAAGATCCTGGGCAGATACAGGTGATAAAGCACTGAGGTCAGGACCTGGGTACTGGCCTTTCTCAGCCAGTCACTCACTGAGAGTCTTCGAGGGGTTTCAGCAAGTGAAATTGAGCTTAGACATGGGAATGAAGTTCCCCAGGCAGATGGGACCTAAGGGAGGCTGAGCTGTTTTGCATTGAAAACTCCTAAGGTCAGAGTTGGCCTTGATTGTAAGTCAGAGCTGGAGTACCCTCTTCTATGGCCCCACTGCCCTAAGTGCTCCCCTCACAGCCCTGCTGGGATCACACTGGGTGAACTCACCTGCTCACTTGCTGATCTTCTGAGATAGAAGGAGCACTCCAGAAGGGAGGGGCTTGTCTGCCTGACAAATGCCAAACGGTCAATCATGTTGAATCAATGGATGAATTGGAGGAGGACATGGGGCGGCCTGTTGTATATGAGGGGCTGGGGAAAGAACTGTTGGGTCTGAGCTTGGAGAGTGCAGCTGCAGGGCCACTGGCTGGCGAATGCCAAGAGGGGGCCCCAAGAAGATTCAAGAGAAAAGGGGGTCTGGAGCCAGGCACCCGTGGACATTCACAGGCTATGTAACCTACAAAAGGCTTTCCCTTCTGGGCCTCAGTTACTCATTGGCAAGTAACATTGGTTTTCAGATATCCTATGAGGGTGGAATGAGAAATCCTGTGTGAAAAGTCCCTGTGAACTCTCTAGACTTGTGCCCCTTGGTAAGCAAGAGATCTGAATGGATGGGAAGAGCCAAGAAGGCTTCTTGGAGAAGGAGTGAAGCTGAGCCTCAAAGCACCATGCTGCTTACCTAGGAGGGTTTGAGAGTGATACTTCTGGGGCAGTGAGGAGACCACACTGGAGAGAGCCCGGGGAGGATGGGCCAATCTCAAGATCCAAGACAAACGGGTATATTTTGTCTTGGGGACAATGGGAGCCAATGATGGTTCTGGAACCTTTAGCCTTTAGGCTTTGGAGGGGCCAAAATATATCTGGAGTGAAGCCTTTAGTCAATCTAGGTATGTGGGGCAACTTCCCAACCCCACTCTGGGCCATGGGACTGAGGTAGGATGTCAGCCAGAGGCTGACCCCTGACATATCTCCTTCCAGGGGAACCAAACACATCCCACATTAAAAAGTGGAGGGCTGGGATGGGCCGGGTGGCTCATGCCTGTAATCCCAGCACTTTGGGAGGCTGAGGGGGGATGGATTACAAGGTCAGGAGTTCAAGACCAGCCTGGCCAAGGTGGTGAAAACCTGTCTCTACTAAAAATAAAAGAAAAATTGTTGGACACAGTGGCTCATGCCTCTAATCCCAGCACTTTGGGAGGCCGAGGGGGGTGGATCACCAGGTCAAGAGTTCGAAACCATCCTGACCAACATGGTGAGACCCCGTCTTTACTAAAAATACAAAAATTAGCTGGGTGTAGTGGTGCACACCTGTAATCCCAGCTACTCGGGAGGCTGAGACAGGAGAATCCCTTGAACCTGGGAGGCAGAGGTTGCAGTGAGCCAAGATCATGCTACTGCACTCCAGCCTGGTGACAGAGCCAGACTGTGTCTAAAAAAAAAAAAAAAAAAAATATATATATATATATATATATATGTGTATATACATATATATGTGTGTGTGTGTATATATATATGTTTGTGTGTGTATATATATGTTTATATATATACATATAAATTAGCCAGGCATGGTGGTGGGAGCCTATAATCCCACCTAGTTGGGAGGCAATGAGGCAGAGAATTGCTTGAACTCGGGAGACGGAGGTTTCAGTGAGCCGAGATCGCACCACTATATTCCAGCCCAGGCGACAGTGCAAGACTCCGTCTCAAAAAAAAAAAAAAAAAAAAATAGCCAGGCGTGCTGGTACACACCTATAATCCCAGCTACTCAGGAGGCTGAGGCAAGAGAATCTCTTGAACCCAGGAGCATAGGTTGCACTGAGCTGAGATCACACCAGTGCACTCCAGCCTGGGTGACAAAGCAAGACTCTGTCTCAAACAAAAATAAACAAAAAGTGAGAGGTAGGCTTGACCAGAAGTAATCTGTTAGTGTAGGGGCCTTGAATACTCATTACAGGATGGGGAATCCAAGTCACAGAATGGCCAGGCCGGTCAGAGAGCTTCAGGACCCACTCCCTTCCTGGAGATGAGGATAAGGGGACATCTGGCCTCATCCCTAGCCTAGAAGCAGCAGAATCTTGGGCTGGGAGGCAGAGGGATAGGATTTCCATCCAAGCCCTACCCATAGCTGGATTCGTGATCACATGACCAAAGGCATAGCCAGCCCTTCCTGAGCCTAGCTTTCCCAATTAGTGCAATGGACCTTCCAGTATCAATCAGCCATGGTTCTAGACCTTTTCTGGGGGTTTGAGACTCAGGAGGGGGGCTGCAATTTGGGGATCCTTCACTCTAGCCCCTCCGCCACCCCCATGCTGGGCCCCTTCCCTTCTGCTCTTCTACCCATACTCCCCTCACCCCTGACCCTGCGGCCAGCAGCCTCTGCTGCTGTCATCCGTTGTCATGGGAACCTTGCAGCGCTGACCTGATGCAGGCAAGAGCTGGCCCTGAGCTCCTAGCAAGGGAAGCTGAGGGTAGCAGGGGGCAGATGGGGGCACCTGTCCCTGCCAGCTTGGCTGGGTGCTGCCACACCCCCAAGGGAATGGGGCATTGGAAGGACGGCCTGGATGGGTGTGGGCAGGAGTGCAGGGGGTCAGGGCCTGACTGCTCCCAGTCCCTGGGGTGCCTGCTCCTTTTCAGGCCCACCCCCACCCAACCCGGCTCCAGGCTGCTGGTGGGAGGGAGGGGTGGTGGGGGCCTTCCCATTTCCCTCACTGTCGATGGGAGCTCAGAGCCCTGAGCTCAGCTCATTCTCGAGGCTAAAAATACCAGAGAGGCAGCAGCAGCTCCCCCAACACCCTGTCCACTGCCGCCTCACTCCCAGCAATAGACACAGACACACACACACACACACACACACACACACACACACACACTCCGCAAGCCCAGCCTGGACCAGATATCAAGGTGCTGCTTAACCACACTGTACTATGGTCCATGGAGTTTCCCAGTCCTGGCCCCGTGTGAGATCCAGATCTGGTGTTGACTTCCACCTCGGACCCCAATTTGCCATGTGATCGTGGGGTAGTCCTCTGGATTCCCTGGGGTTGTTTTCCCCTTTTGTATACTAAGGGAGCTACATGAAAGAGGGGAGGCTCAGGAATGGAGTAGAGGGTCAGGGCCCCACCTGCCCCATCTCATTTGATTACTGGAGCAGTCCTGACAGCTCCCTCAAGTATGCATTGAGTCAGAATCTGCTTTTTCTAGATGAGTATACTGAGGACAGAGACGGTGGCTCAAGGCATGCTACCAGGCCTTTGAGTTTCAGGTGGCGCTCTCTTGCCCTGTGGTGGCCAACTGGGCTACTGGGACCTCCAGGCATTTGTCAAAAAATAGATCTTGCTTCCATAGTGGGGCAGGGGTTAGTGGCATCAAATCTCAGAGTAAGTTCCCAGTTCTGTGAACATGACTGGGAATGGGGGGGGGAGGCCATCCCGCCGCTACCCAGGGTCTGGCTGAAGCTTGCGGTGAGTGTTCACACTGCCTGTCTGCAAGGTGCTTGGCCAGGGCCAAGGTGAGGGTCCACACTGCCCATCCAGGGTGGGTGTGGTTGAGATACTGATGAGTATCCACACCGTCCATTTGGTCAAGGCCTGGCCCTGTGTGAGACCCATATTGTTCATTTACCCGGGCTTGACCGAGGCTGGAGTGAGTATCCATGCTACCTGCCTGCCCAGCCTGACTGAGGCTGGGTTGAGGGTTTACACTGCCCTGCTGGAGCTAAGGTCAAGATGATTAAACACACCGTCCATTTGCCGTGGGCCTAAGTCTTCTTTCCACCGGTTCCGGGCTCATGATTTCATTTTGGGTTTCATATTTTCTCTTCTTTCCTGGAAATTAGAATCCTCTTCTCTGCTCATTATTTCTGTTTTAGAAGAGCTCAGTTTCATCTAGGGGCCAATGGGAGAAAGATGGGAACCACTTGCCATTTCTGGGACCCTCCTGGGGGAACCAGGGAAAATCCATTATGGAAATCACAGCCACTGGGCACTGGGAAACCTGGAAAGCCAGACCCTGGCCTTAGGGATGCCTGGGAGATCCACTGCTGTGAGTTCCCACACTTCTCCCTGCTAGCGCTGTCACCCAATTCCACTGACATCTCGAGAACAAGGCACACTTTTCCCACAGACCCAAGGCCTCACCGTCTGAAGCCAGTACTACAGGATCAGAGACTGGATTTTCTGAGTGGGCCAACCAATACTGCAATGCAGAAAGTGGACTTCGAGCCCCATATCCTAATTTTGCAATGCCAGCGCTTCCCTTCGGCTGTCATGCGTGACCCTGGGCAAGACACTTCATTCTCCTGGGTCTCAGTTTTTCCATCCGTAAAACAGGTGTTTACACCTTACCTGTTAGTAAAGGTTGGCACAAGGATTAAATGAGATAGTCCCATAAAGTATCTGTCAGAGTAATAATTATTTCTGGAGGCTAGCAGGGAAGGGGCATGCTCCAAAAGAATTCTGGGGCCCCCAGTTGTTGGCCCAGTGTGGCGGTTCCGAGGCCTTTAAAAAAAAAAAGAATTCTGGGACGTTTTGTTGTTGTCGTTGTTTGGAGACAGGGTCTCGCCTGGCTCTGTCACTCAGGCTAGAGTGCAAGTAGCATGCTCACTGCAGCCTGGACCTCCCAGGCTCAAGCAATCCTCCACTTCAGCCTCCTGAGTAGCTGGGACAACAGGCACATGCTACCCGCCCAACTAATTTTTTAATTTTTTTATATACACGGGGTCTTGCTACGATGCCCAGGTTGGTCTCAAACTCCTGGGCTCAAGAGATTCTTCTACCTCTGCCTCCCAAAGTGCTGGAATTATAGGCATGAGCCACCATGATTGGGCATTTTTTCATTATTTAGTGCAGTGCAGGGAGCTATGTTGGTTGCTGTGTTGGTTGCTGGATCTCGGGGCTTAAAACCCTAGCTGGGATCCCCTACTCTGAACCAGGGGCCTCCAAAACAGAAACAATGCCCATTAGTTTTGTGAACGTGTTTTCAGTCCATGAATGGATGCTCTTAGGTAAAACATTAATAAACTGCATCACGTTGTTGGGGAAAATTAAATGTAAATTAGATAATTAAAAACGAAGCTGATGCCCGCTGCTTGGTGCTATTACCTCTTATTAAAAGTTATGAGAGGTGGCCCTGGGTGGAGGCTGGTTGGAGGGTTCCCATGAGGGTGGGGACAGCAAGGGGACAGCCTACTGGAGCCCAGTTTGATCTTTGGAAGAGGCAGACCTAGGGGGTGCTCCAGTATGGACTCTGGAGAGTTGTGGGTGTACTGGGGCCACAGCCCTGTTGTCTCTTGCGGGTGCCTGGGTCAGTGCCTTTCCCTTGCCAAACCTCAGTATTTCCTTATCTGTACAGGAAGGATAGTAACAGGACCCACCTCACAGGACTGAGGCAGAGAAGAGATGAGATGATGTGTAGAAAGTACCCAGCTTAGGCTGGGCGAGGTGGCTCACGCCTGTAATCCTAGCACTTTGGGAGGCTGAGGCAGGCAGATCATGAGGTCAGGAGTTTGAGACCAGCTTGACCAATATGGTGAAACCCCGTCTCTACTAAAAATACAAAAATCAGTTGGACGTGGTGGCACGCACCTGTAATCCCACCTACTCAGAAGGCTGAAGCAGGAGAAGCAAGAGAACCTGGGAGGCAGAGGTTGCAGTGAGCAGAGATCGTGCCACTGCACTCCAGCCTGGGTGACAGAGAGAGACTCCATCTCAAAAAAAAAGAAAGGAAAGAAAAAGAAAGAAAGAAAGAAAAAGAAAGAAAGAAAGAGAGAAGGAAGAAAGTACCCAGCCTAGAGAATCACCTTAGGTCAGGAGTTCAAGACCAGCCTCACCAACATGGCGAAACCCTGTCTCTACTAAAATACAAAAATTATCTGGGCATGGTAGCACGAAACTGTAATCGCAGCTACTCGGGAGGCTGAGGCAGGAGAATCTCTTGAATCCGGGAGGCAGAGGTTGCAGTGAGCTGAGATTGTGTCATTGCACTCCAGCTTGGGTAACAGAGTGAGACTCCGTCTCAATAAAAAACAAAAAACAAGAAAGTACCCAGCCTAGGGCCTGGTACATAGTAGGTGTTCATTAAATAGCCTTGATTACCAGGGATATCATCACCACCATCATCATGACTGAGTCCCTCCCAGCAGCTGGCCCTGAGCTGAGGATGTTACAGATATCTGTCCCCATTAGCACATGGAGTAGATACTGTCCCATTCTGCAGAAAGGAAGGCTCAGACTAGGTGGATAAGGGTCCGGGGTCACACACCTTTTGAAGTAGGTGGCCTTGTTGTATTCCAGGTTCCTAGAGGAAGAGCCCTAGGAACAGCACTCCCATGCAGTGCTCTGCTTCTCAGGCTGAAGAGGTTTCATTAAGTCCTTTTTTCTGCACCTGCCCTATGCTCCAGGCTTGGTATGATAGGGGGACGGCGATCATTCTGGAGAGAGGAAGACAGCCCCAGCAACTAAGTCCCAAAGGAGTGTTTTAACCAGAGCTTGTGGGGGATAGACAGGCCTCCTTGGGGGAGGGGGCTGTGTCTTCTGGACTCCCCGGAGGTTCGAGCTGGTTGTGTTCTAAGAAACTAAGAGAATGGAGGATGGGCATGGCAGGTAGCAGGACCCGCAGGAGCAGAACGAGAAGGCTGGAAAGCCCGGGGCCAGGCCTGTGGTGGGCAGGGGAGGGTGCATGATGAGGGGGTGGGAACACGGAGCGGGTGAGTCACCGTTTCTGGGCCAGGCAGGCGGCGGCTGCAGAGCGGGGGGCGCATTCCTGGCTGGCAGGGCGGCCGGCACTAATGTCTTTCCCACATGGCCCCGAATTCCCCGCTCGGCACGATCACACGGGCAAGACGCTCCCGCGGCCACCCCCGCCCCAGCTGCCTCCTTCCCACAGAGTAGGGAAGGGGAGGGAGAGTGGTGGAGGCTGGCGGAACCGGCCCCTCCCAGGGCGGGGTGGGGGTCTTTGGCGTGGCCTCCTTGGGGCCGGCGCCCACGGTGTCCGCACGCGATGAGCGCCGCACAGGGCAGCTGCAGTCACAGTGAGAGCCGGGCGGCGCTTGGGAAGCGGAGAAGGAAGGAGGCCGGGAACCGCCATGGGTCCTTGGCCACGTCTCTGCTTCCCTGGCCCCCATTCATCCACCCCCGCCCTGGGTCAGGCTTTCTTTCGCGCGGCGGCTGTCGGAGGGCCGCGGCCCGATAGGGACAGACGACGGAGCTGCAGCCACTCCGGCCGCCTCCGATCCTACGCCGTTTGGCTCTCCCCTTCTTCCCGACCTCTGGGCCAGGCTGGGGTGGGGGACTGTGTCGCGGCCGCTGCATCCGGCGGGGGCCTGTTAGGGTGGTTCCTGGAAGAGGCCACACCCAGTCCCTCCCTCCGTGGGGTGGAGGCCAGCCCTTGCTAAGGCGAAGGGAACTAGGAGCGCCTCTCTCCCACGCAGGCCCGGGGGGAGGGGGGAAACTGAGGCTGCTGAGAGGGCGGCCCACCCAGAGCTCTCTGTCTGCTGGGAGAGGTTGGCCGCTGTCCCTCCCAGCTGGGCTCAGAGGCGCTAATGAGAGTTAAATGTAGGGCGTGAGTCACCTCTGAGAGGGGGCTGGGACCACCCCCAGATGTGGGTCCAGACGCTCAGCGTCTACTTCCCTGTGCGTCACCCCTACCCTTAGCAGGGTGGGGCATGAGTCCTGACCTTGCTGACCAGGCTCTGTCACCCCGGGCCAGCCTCACTCAAATGGCTGGCTGCCTCAGGAGTGGGTGCTGTGGGACCACACGGGGCTCCAAATCCCAGGATGGGCCCAGCACACCATGAGGACTTAGGGAACGGACCAACACCTGGGATCTCTAGAGGCTACAAGCCCTGGGGTATGGATGTGGGTGGGCAAAGGGCCCAGGCCACCCTGAAGATCCCCACCCCCACCCTACTACCTGCCTGGCCTTGCTCAGGCCACCAGGCTCTGACCACACAGGGTGCCTGTCCCCCCACTCCCCAAAGTCCCACTCTTTCTGACCTCTGGCCAGCACAAGGACCTCAGTCTGCAGTCATCATGGCAGGGCAGGCAGTGAGAGAGAGAGAGTGTGTGTATGAGTGTGTATGTGTGTGAGTGTGTGTCTCTGTGTGCTATGTGTGTATGTGTGAGTGTGTATGTGTGCACACATGTGCCCCTGCGGCTGGGTTAATTTGTGCCACTGTGTGTATTTATGACTGAATGTACAATTGTGTATATTTTTGTGTGCTGGCTGTCTCTGAGTGGGTCTCAGTGTTGCAGGGGGCTTGACAGGGAATGTGCGTTTCTGCGTCTATATCTGTCTGTTCCTTCTATGTCTATGTGTGGGTCTTTCTGTATGACTGTGTTTGTGTTAGCTTGGCCCCATCTATGGGGTCCCTGCCTCCTCCTCAAGCACCCCACCATCACCAGGAGCCACAGGTATCTGGGAGAGGACTTGGGGGTGAAGCGCCTGCTGTTCCTCAAATGGAATGGCTTGGCTGGGTGGGCAGCACCAGGGGATGGGCGTGGGCAGCCACAGGAGAGAGAAAGGGGGGCCTGGGGAGGAGCCCTGCTCAGCAGTCCCCTCCCTGCTCCCTCTGCTCCCAGCTCAGCGCCTCCTGGCAAGAGCTTATTTGCATGGTATTTACATTTCATTTGCATCGTGTTCAATTAAAAACCTGACCAGCTCCCGCCTGCCTGGCGCTGCCCGCCCAGCCTGGTGAAAATGTTGGTTGGGCACCACTGCCTTCCCACCCCCCCCACCCCCTCATGGACTGACCGATGTGGGAGGGGTCCTCCCCTCAGTGAGATCATTCAAGTAAGTCACCCACTCTGGGAGTGAGAGGGCTGGAAGTCCAAATGGAGAAACTGAGGTCCAGAAAGGGCTGCCTTGAGCTCCAGGCTAAGGGCCAGTCAGAGCTAGAAGAACATTAGTAATAACAGTTGCCCTTTCTTGGAAGAATCTCTGTGCCAAGAGTGGTGCCAATACCTGGTGTGCAATATCTTGATGGAACTTTGCTACCCCTTGAGGTCAGGCCTTCCTTGCATTATCCCCATTTTTCTGATGGGAAGACCAAGGCTGGAGGGGCAAGTCCGACATCACTCAGCCGACCTAGAATTCAAGTCTCTGTCAGTATGACTTCCAAGTCCGTGCTCCAAACACATGAGCATGGCTGTCAAAAGTCTAGTGCCTCCTGCTTCTGGCAGGTGAACCCAACTCATTACTTCCAGGGTCATTAGCTCCAGGATGGGATGCTGCAGCTCCACCCTAACCTGGGGGCCAGCCTGGCTGCTGACTACCCACCTGCTTCATAAGACTGACAGCCATACCCATCCATGCTTGGCTATAGGGTGGAAGGCTCTCCCTGTGGCAGTTCTTCCTGGCACTTGGCCGTAGTCTTTCATATTGCAAGACTGCCCTTCTTGGGCTTTAGCCAGAGCTGGTAACTTTGTAAAAGGCAAGTAAAGACTCTGACTATGAAACAAACTCTAGGAGGACGCTCACAGCTGAGCTAAGATTGAAGGATGGGTGGAGAGATGAGATAGGCCCATGGAGACATCCAAGGCACCAGAGCTGGCCCGGCAGGGAAAACTCCCAACACCTCTCCTGTCCTAGATCAGGAGCCTTTCTGGAGGCCCCCTCACCTAGCCAGAGCTGGGCTGCTGGTTATCATCTACACAGGTAGAACTCTTAGCACTGGGGAGAAAGTGGGGCTCCTTTCTCCCATGGAGAGGCTGCCCATGGAGGGGCCTCCAGGGCCCAGAATCCAGTCCTGGGGCTAGGGCACCCTGGTGTTGACGGCCTCTGGTCCCCACCCTCCTGTGGAAGGACTACCTTTAGCCTCTGCCCCCAGCTTGAGAGCTCCGGGGGGCCTCCACCTACCACTAGTGCTGAGGGACCAGGCCAAGCAGCCAACCCGTCCTCCCTGACCACGGTGATTGGTTCAGAGATGGACATGTGACTTGGGCCTGACCAATCAGGCTGAATCCCAAGGCTTTGGTTAGAATTACTGGGAAGAAGTAGGGGTTCTCTGATCGGGTAATGTGGGAATTTGGGGCCACCCACCTTTTGAGGAGAGCTACCCATGAATGAAGCCAGCAAAGAGATACTGAGCCCCTTAAACTTGAAGCCAAACACTCTTCTACTTGAGCCTTAGAATGAGCCAGTAGGTTTCAATTTTGCTTAAACCAGTGTGTATTGGCCTTTTGTCACTTGTGGGCTGAAGATCTGACCAGATCGTGTATGCCTTGCCCATTTCTGCCTTCAAGACTTTGTCCACGCAATTCTTCTAGTGGCCGCGAGTGCTGGGGTGTGGTCATGGGTCTTGGGATGGGGGTGAGCAAAGGGCCCAGGCCACCCTGATGATCCCTCGCACCCTACTGCCCAATGTCTTGCTCATGTGATTGTGCCTGGAATCAGAGAGCCTTCCTCCTGCCCTCTCCTGACCAGCCATGCCTGTGTTTCCAGGCCCAGCTACTCTCCTCCAGGGGGCTGGCTTCCATGTGGCACCCTCCTCTTTTGGCCCCGCCCTCCTGGAGAGTTACGTGGAATTCTGACCCCCAGCCTGGCACTCAGTGTCTATGCCTATAACTGCTGTGTTACTTTCCCTTTTGGGGGCTTGTATCACAGCCCCAAAGTGGATTGCAAATTCTTGAATGGCATGAGCTGAGTCCCCTCATGCAGAGTGGTTAGAAGCTTGGCTTTGGCATCAGGTAGTCTCAGCTCAAATTCTAGCCCATCGGTGTGATCTTTGGACTAGTCTCTCCTTTACTGAGTTTCCTGTCGGTCCATGCAGCCTGGGCCCAGAGCTGAGGGCGCCATTGTGAAGCACTCACAGACATACTCTCTGCTCTCAGAGGAGGTAAGGATGGAAGTTGGGGCAGTGGCCACAGCCTGGAGCACCCAGTCAGGAGGCTGAGGTGGTCCTCCCCAGGCTGCCAGCACTGGGCTCTCGGGTGGGGGGGAACCCCTCCACCCCCACCCACTTCCTTTAATGCGCTAGGGGACCTTGGTTGGGGGAAGTCTGGTCATCCCCTCCCCCTTCCGCCCCTCCTTGTTGTCCCTTCGTCCCTGGTGCTCCTCTGAGTTAATCTCCTTGCCCATCAGGGGGTGACAGGAGGTGTCTGTCATTCGAGGCTGAGGCCATCAGCCTTGCCAGTTAATTGGGGCGGGCGCAGGCACCAGGAGCACGGGAAATGGCTGGAAGGAAGGAGAGGGAATGAGAGGGGAAGCCACTGTCACCTCCTACCCACCAGCTTGGGGCTGATCCACATGGCTCCTTAGGGGAAGTGGAAAGGAGGAAGGGACCGAGGGATGGGAACTTTGTGACCTTGGGCATTGCTGTTCCTCTCTGGGCTTCATATTATCATCAATAATGATAACAGCAAGGCTTTAATGAGCAATTACTGTGTAAATCAAGCACACCTGTTGAAAACCTCTGATGGTTTTCTTTCTTTTTTTTTTTTTTGAGATTGAGTCTTGTTCTGTCGCCAGGCTGGAGTGCAGTGGTTCGATCACGACTCACTGCAACCTCCGCCTGCTGGGCTCAAGTGATTCCCCTGCTTCAGCTTCTCAAGTACCTTGGACTGCAGGTGTGTGCCACCATACCCAGCTAAATTTTGTATTTTTAGTAGAGACGGGGTTTCACCATGTTGGCCAGGATGATCTTGAGCTCTTGACCTCGTGATCTGCCTGCCTCAGCCTCCCAAAGTGCTGGGATTACAGGTATGAGCTACTGTGCCTGGCTTTTTTTTTTAAGTTGGAGTTTTGCTTTTGTTTCCCAGGCTGCTGGAGTGCAATGGCACGATCTCGGCTCACTGCACCTCCGCCTCCTGGGTTCAAGCAATTCTCCTGCCTGAGCCTCCTGAGTAGCTGGGATTATAGGCAGGCACCACCACACCCAGCTAATTTTGTATTTTTAGTAGAGACGGGTTTCTCCATGTTGGTCAGGCTGTTCTCGAACTCCCAGCCTCAGGTGATTTGCCTGCCTCGGCCTCCCAAAGTGCTGGGATTATAGGCGTGAGCCACTGCACCTGGCCCCTCTGATGGTTTTCTACAGCCCTTGGAATTCAAACTAGACTTCTTCCACAGTCCTTGAGGACCCCCAGTATCCATGGCTCTTTCCTCCCTGCTCTTCCTGCTCTAGCCACTCCAGCCTCCCCACAGAGCAAGCTCTTCCTGCCTCAGGGCCTTTGCACTTGCTGTTTCTGCTCTGTGGAATACCTTCCCCTACCTCTTAGCATGGTTGGCTCCACATTCATCAGGTCTCAACACAAATGACACCTCAGAGACAAGGTCCCTGACCACTTTATCCAAAATCACTCTCTTGGCCGGTGGTGGCTCACACCTGTAATCCCAGCACTTTGGGAGGCTGAGGTAGGTGGATCGCTTGAGGTCAGGAGTTTGAGACCAGCCTGGCCAACATAGTGAAACCCTGTCTCTATTAAAATACAAAAATTATCCAGTGTTTGTGGTGGTGCCTGTAATCCTGGCTACTCAGTAGGCTGACGCAGGAGAATTGCTTGAACCTGGGAGGTGGAGGTTGCAGCGAGCCGGAATCCCACCACTACGCTCCAGCCTGGGCAACAGAGAAAGCTTCCATCTCAAAAAAACAAAACAAAACAAAATCACTCTCCCACCTCCAGTTACTCTGTTATGTCCCCCTGTTACTTTATTGTATTTATACTTTCACAACATTTGCCATAATGTGAAACGACTTCATTTTTACATTCATTTTCCCCCTCTAGAATGGAAACCCTTGAGAACAGGGACCTTCTCTGTGTGATTTACTGTTAAAGCTCCAGTGCCTGCAAGAATGCCAGACACATGGAGGGCACCTAACAGAGAGAACGATTAAATCAGTGAAACTCAGATATTCTTTTTTGTTTTTTTTTTTTGAGACAGTCTTACTCTGTCACCAGGCTTGGGTGCAGTGGCACGATCTTGGCTCATTGCAACCTCCACCTCCTGGGTTCAAGCAATTCTCCTGCCTCAGTCTCCCAAGTAGCTGGGACTACAGGCACGCACCACCACGTCCAGCTAATTTTTTTGTTTTTTTTGTATTTTCAGTAGAGACAGGGTTTCACCATGTTGGCCAGGGTGGTCTTGATCTCTTGACCTCATGATTTGCCCGCCTTGGCCTCCCAAAATTCTGGGATTACAGGCGTAAGCCACCGTGCCTGGTGAAACTCAGGTATTCTATTAGGTACTTCATCCAACTTAATTCTCACAAGAATCTTAGAAACTTGGTATTATGTCCATTTTGAGGTGAGGAAACTGAAGCTCGGGGAGATTATGTGACTGTAAGTTATGGTAACTGGAAGGAAGCTTGAGACTGTGTGACCCTAGAGGTGTAAGGGCTGTGGGAATGATTGTGAGGGTCTCTGCCAGCATGGCCACTCAGCTGAGCCCAGGCTGGTGAGGGGGACGTGCACAAGGAGAAAAGCCAGGGCCCAGGAGAGTCCACTCCAGGGTAGAAGCTTCCTCTGGGAGCTCAGCTGAGAGCAGCAGAAGAACCGCTCCAGGGCCTGGGGATAGGACCCAGCATGCTGTGCGTAGGTGGTAGATGGAGCGGATAGTGTGCTGGGGACCTCCATGCAGGCCTGGCACTTTGCCTGCCAGGGCAGGGGTAAGGATTCGAGTGTAGGGGCAGGTAGGGGGAATCTCCACCTCCCTCTCCAGTCTGCATCTACCTTTCATGCCCCCTCCCGCCTGTCAAACTCCTGCCTCCTGGCTCTGGCATTCAAAGCCTGGCACAACCCAGCCTTGCTTCCTTTCCCTTCTCCTCTACCACCGTGGAGAAGTCCCTGCCCAGTGTGCCTTCAGTTGCATCTTGTCACTTGTCACCCATCCTTTGTGTGTATTTTTTATGAGACAGGGTCTCACTCTGTCACCCAGGCTGGAGTACAGTGGCATAATCAGGGTTTACTGCAACCTCAACCCCCCAGGCTCAATCCATCCTCTCACTTCAGCCTCCCAAGTAGCTGAGACTATAGGTGCATGCCACCACATCCACCTAATTTTTGTATTTTCTGTCGTGATGGAGTTTTGCCATGTTGTCCAGGTTGGTCTTGAACTCTTTGGGCTCCAATGATCCTCCTGTCTCTACCTCCCAAAGTGCTGGGATTACAGGTGTGAGCCACTGCACCTGGCCTGTGTGTATGTGTTTTAAAATATTCTTTGTAGAAACAGGGTCTCAGGCCTTGGGTCTCACTGTGTTTCCTGGGCTGGTCTTGAACTCCTGGCTTTAGGTGATCATCCCACCTTGGCCTCCCAAAGCACAGGGATTGCAAGTGGAGCCACTGTGCTGGCCCTCTAACCCATCCACTGAAGCCCAGTACCTGTGCTGCCTCCTCCAGGAAGGGCTGTCAGGTTGGTGTTTGTGCAGCAGTTGTCTTCAGGTCTGAGGATCCCTGCCAGGCTGTCAGCACCCTGTGCCACCCTCAGCACCCATCACATGGCTGGCACAAAGCCACTCAGTAAGTATCCTTTTGCTTCCCCTTATCCATGGACCCCAGGTGAACCCAGCATTCTGAGTTCCTGGGTCTGGTTCTTACTCAGAAGTACCCACTGGGTGCCTCCAAGCCTGAAATCTCCACCTGACATAGGGACAGGGGATGTGTGGGGTGCAAGATGCTGCTGCTAACCACAGTCCTCAACTGCAGACACCTCATGGCCAACAAGACCCCAAGACACTTATGGCTTGGGAACAATGATGGCTGGATCCAATCAAGACAGGTTACTGGCCTCTGTTAACTCACATGGGCCACACCTCATCAGCCAATCACAGGAGCTCCCTCCTCCTGTATTTCCATATCAGGGTCTCTTACGGGGCCCTGACCTGATTAAAGCTTCAGGCTGAGGCTGGACTGTTTCCAGACTCTCCCCATTCTCCCCGCAGGATTTCAGAAGCACAGTTTCCTTTCTAGTCCTTGCTACCGTCCCATTACTGGCAACTCCATTTCTTCCTGTCCCTCCCCTCTCCTTCCCTCCAAACCAAGCAGCCTGATCAGAAGGGTGTGTAGGGGTGAGCTCCTGAGATGTCAGCCTGGCCCTGTGTGAAGAGAAGCTGGGGTGCGAGGATCCTGCTAGGCGCAGCCGAGCCAGCCGTCAGCAGCAGCAACTACAGCAGCAACACCTCCCTTCCCTTCTCCGCAACCTCAGGCTCCCAGGCAGGCTCCCAGATCCTGGATAGTTCCTGCTGAGCTGCTGTGTGTGTGTGCATGCGTGTGTGTGCTGCCTAGGTTCCCTGCCCTGACCACCCTTCTCCCAGGAAAGGAAGGACGGGAGGGAGGGCTAGAGAGGATGGCCAGCAGGAGTCTTCCCATCTCCCTCACCAGCATACTGGAAGTAGACAAACTTAGGTGGAGCCTAAATGGGTCCCCAAAGACCATCCTCTGCTCTGGGTTAGCAGGTGGGTGGGCTTAGGAGGCCAAGAAGGGGAATAGGGTGCCAGGGCCAGGCCTCTGTACATTTTGATGTTATGTGAACAGCATGCTAAGTAGATGTAAATATTATGCAAAGTAGAACTTTCTTTTTCTAGTCAACAGCTCTGAGGTGCTCTGAAATGGGCTCCTAGGGGGGCCCAGAACCCAAGGGAAGGTGTGGAGGTGAGGGCAGATATCATCACTGCTTTGTCAAGAGGTTGCCACATTCAAGCAGTACCTACTTGTGTACCTAGCACCTGGCTGGGCTTGATTCAGTTTCTGTCCTTGAAGATTCAGGCACATGGGGAAGTCAAGGGCAGAAGGGGCAGATCCATCTGTACAGGATGTTGGCTCAAGGCCTTTAAGAGGCATTTGTCCATTAAATGGCATATGAGACCAGATAGCAGAATGGCTAAATTCTGCTGTTCTGGCTTCAGCCAGGCCTGGGTTGGATTCCCAGCCCTACCACTTAATGGCAGATCTTGGGCAAGGCACATCACCTCTGGAAGTTTCTGTTTATTTACTCATAAATTAAGAACAGTGATAGTACCAATCTATGGGGTGGTTGTAAGGACTCGATGACAGGTATGTGTGATATGCATGGACCACAGCAAAATGCCTGGCCCTGGGTAAAGATTCCATAAATGGGAGTTGTAATTTTGGCCTCCACCCCCACCCTTCTACCTGCCCTGCTCAGCTCCTTCAGCTCCCAGAGCCTAAAATGCCATAACTAACTGCAATTCAGGAGAGTCCAGGCCTCTGCCTAAGGGCAGGGACAGCATTTGGTTTTCTCTCCTCACCACCACCCTGGGCCCTGGAGGGTCACTCAACTGACTGAATGAGTGATAAATGAATGGTCTCAACTCTTTAAGCAGGCAGTGGGGGAGGGCTCATCTTGAGAGCTTTGAGCAACTCTTAGAGGTGGGGAGTTAAGAGTCCTGAGATGAGGAGGATTGCAGCAGACGGTTTAGTGAACAAGGACTGGGTGGGTCTTTTCCCATTGACCTCCACCCCCTCCAAAAGCCCTCCAAACAAAGGTGTGTGGGGGAGTGGTGGTTGATGGGAGGAGGAGCTTCTACCCTCAGCAAATGAAAACAAAGCTGGAGGTAGGGTGGAAAGGCCAGGCTGTGTGCTGAGGACCGTTCTGGTACTAAGAGGCAGGTGTGTTGGGGGTGGGTGGAGTAGCAACAACCCCCACAATAACAACGGACATTTATAGAGCACCTACTCCTCCCCAGGCTCTATGCTAGACACTTCCACCTTACATCCTCCTCAAACCTCACAATGACTATCTGGATTATCATCCCATTGTTTTCTTTTCAAATGCTTGAGGAAATTCATCTAGATGTTTGCCCAAGGTCACTCAGCTAGTAAATATCAGTACCAGCATTTCAACCCTGGCTTCTTGCTCCATAGCTTTGCCCTTAACCTCTTAAGCTGGGCCTCCAATGCTCCCAAAGACCGACCTGGGTTCAAATCCTGCCTGTTTCAGCACGTTTCTACTACTCTACCTCACCCACACATCCAGTTCATCTGTTAAAATATCTCACTAAGCCAGCAACCTCTCCACCACCATCTTCCCCTTGCTATCCCAGTCCCCAGCCCCTCCTCCCAGGTCTCCCTGCTTGATCCTTTGCCTTCCACTGGTCTACAGGGTAGCCAGAGGGATCTTTAAAATATTTGTCAGCCCTCCCAGCTTATAACCCACCGAAGGCTGCCATGGATAGTACGTTGCATAAACCCTGACCCCTCAGGGGGCCTACAAGGCCCAGCCCCATAGGCATTCCCTTTGGGCTTACAAAGGCCTTCCCCCGACCTTCTAGAGGTGAGTTCTTTACAGTCTTGGAGCCTCGGTGCCGGCTGTGCCCTCTGCCTGGCATGCTCTGCCCCCTCTCCTTTGCTTGGCTGGCTCTTCCTGGTCTTTCAGGCCCCAGCTCAGATGTCTTCTCCTCAGAGGCCTCCCCTGACAATAGCTCATATGGACGCCTCCCTGAAGTCAGTCTCACATGACCTATTTTAGTGTCCTCATGGCTCCTCACGCTCTCTGAAGTGATCTTGGTCAACTATTTGTTTACTTCAACGTAATTAGAACGAAAGTTCTGGGAGGCTGGGGACAAGACTGTGCTCTGGTGTTCCCATGGTCTAGACAGTGCCTTGCATGTAGTAGGCACTCAGTAAACATCTGAACAGTAGGTAGCTGGTGTGACCTGGATCAAAAAGTCCCAGCCTCAGTTTCCCTTTTTTGTTGGGCTCTGGCTTCTCTCAGCCGCCCAGGGAGGCTCTGGATGAGATCAGAGATGGCAAAACGCTCCCTCTGGGAGAGGGAGGGCACGGCGCCCGCCTGGGGATGAGGTCAGTGCAGCAGGCACCTCTCCTCAGTGCAGGAGGCAAGCAGAGCCGCAAAGATCATCTTGGCCAGACCCCTGCCCATGGAATCCCAGACGGGCAGGGCAGGGCAGGGCAGGGCGCGCGACCCCTTCCCCTGGTGGGAAACTCCTCCCGGCGGGGCCTCCTCTTCCCCTCCCCAGGGAGGCAGGTGGAGCTGCGTCCTCATCTTTGTTCCCATCTGGAGCGCGTTTGGCGCGGCGTGGCGGGGGCGGGGCTGCGCCCCCGCGGTGCCCGGAGAGACGGGCCCGCCCGCTTATCTGATCTGCGGCTAATTGAAACTCCCTGCTCGCGAAGGTCAGCTCGGTCCCCTGACAGCTGCCGAGCCGAGCCGGGCCGGATGGAAAACCCGGGCTGTGCAGGGCCCGGCGGGGCGCTGAGGGGAGGGGTTGTGGGGGGCTGCCTCTGCGGCAAAGTAGACAAAGGCAGCCCCTCCCTCCCTGTGCGCGCTGCTGGGGGTCGCCAGAGGTAGCGGCCTTCGCCCTCACCCTGCAGGGTGTTCCAGCCGGGATCACGTGGCCTAAGGCTACAGAGGAGGGGGGCGCCCTTAATCCCTACGTGCCCGCCCATCCCGCTCCCACGCCGGGGCCCCGTCTGGGGTCTCTGGGAGAGTCACCCCCAACTTCCTGCCCCCACCCCGCCTCCACGCCCCGGCTCTGAGACTTCCTGCCTCCCCGGCTCCGGGCAGCTCTGGCTGTGGGAAGCTGGCGGGGTAGGGGCGGCCCGATCCCCTCCCTCTGTGCACTCGACAGGGCGCTGGGGGTCCGGGAGGAAGTGTGCTCGGTGGGGGGCACGGCTCGGCCACGAAGCCGCCATCCGGTGGGTCAGGTGCGGCCTCAGCCTGGGAGGGCGGGCGGGCGGGCAGGCCTGTTGCTAATGGTGCTGGGACGGGCGGGGGGATGGTAGCCGGGAAGCCTCTGGGAGCCCCGTTTCCAGGGTTCCTGATGCGGACGTGGCTAACTGTGGAGACTGCAACCCCGCTCGCCGCGCCCCAGGCGGGCCCAGGCCCTAAGCAGCCGGTACGCGCCTCCCACTAGCCGCCTGTGCGCCTAGGCTGAGGTGCTGGGGAGCTCCCGAGGCGGAACTCCTAGCCTCGCCCCTAATCAAAGTCTTTGGGGTCTCGGCTTTCACAGCCAGGAATAAATGACTGCAACCACAGATTTTCAGAACCACGTGCCAAACACCATGATAAGAGTTGAACGTATTTTGTATCAATTAAGCCTCACAACAGTTCCATTTTGCTGATGAGGAAGCTGAGGCGCAGAGAGGTGGTGACTTGGCCGAAGTCACATAGCTAGTAAGTTATCAAGGCGGGGCTCTGACTCCAAAGCCAGCGTTGTTAGCCTCGGATGGTCACGTCTTAGCAAGAGCTCCGCAGTTGTGTGCCAATATAGGTCGATTACCCATGACATCCACGAATGCAGCAAGCCTCTTGACGGCGTCTTGGCGCACATGTTCTGGTCTTGGGGGTTGGGCACGTGTTTCGTGGCGCAGTCCCGCGTGTCAGACCCCGACAGAGGTATAGCCTAGCGCATTCGTGCCCAGGTGCGCCATTCGCGGTTGGGACCCGGCAGAGTCATATGGCGGGGGCCTGAGCCGCGAGCAGGGCGGAGCGGGGGCGGAGAACTCGGAGCTGAGTCCACGCGGGCCGCGGCGCCTGGGAGGCCGCAATCCCGGCGCCTGCAGCCGGTGAGGCGCGGGGTGACGCGCGGGGGCCCAGCTACCGTGACCTCCTCCGCGGTTGCCATGGAGACCGTGCACTATAAATAAAAAAAAAAAAAGGAGGAGGAATTTCAAACCCGTTTTCTACGGCGCTTGGCGGGAGGGGGGAGGAAAGCTCTCTTTGAATCGAGTTTCCCATTTCACCTTCCCAGGCGGCGGGAGCGCTTCCCCCGCAGCCCAGCCGGGAAATTGCCGCCCCTCACGCCGCGTGGCGCCCCCTGAGGAAGCTAATTAGCGCAGCCCAGGGAGCTGGAGACAGGGGGACCGAGCCCCGGGGGGCCAGGACCCGCCTCTTGTGTTGGGGGAAGCGCCTACAAATTGCCCCCCATCTCTCCCGGCGCTCGCGCAGCCCAGCGCGGGCCGGGGCATGGGGCGCAGGCGGGAGGTCGCATCTGCAGCTTTGGCGCAATGAATCAGGCGCGGCCGCCGCCGCAGCCGCCGCCGCCGCCGAGCGCGTCTGGCATCCGGAGTCTCCCGGGATCGAAAATAATTTGGGCAAAGCGGTGGGAGGTGTGTGTGCGCGCGCTCCGAGGGGAGGGCGGGGGAACAGGCCGGGCGGGGTGCGCGGGGCGGGGGGAGGTGCCATCCGACAGCCCCGCTGTGGTGAGAACAGAGTTGACACTTCTTTCCTTTCCACTTACTGCGGCAAGTACTGCGAGGAAGCTTAACCCTCTCGCTGCTTGGAGGGTTAGAGGTGCAGGGAGCGTCCTCCTGAGGGCGCGCCGGGGCGGGGGTGTTCCAGGTGTGCAGACTCCTTTGGGATGGGCTATCGGGGCGGGCTGGAGTCAGCCCTCTAGCTCCTCAGATGAACGCTCCTACCTCAAGGAATGCCTTGACATTCCTCAAGGCATCCTCCTGGGCTTTCTTAATCCTTCCGTTTACCTTCCCAGCATCTGGTTAGTGTCAGCGCTATGGCCTCAGTTTCCCCACTTATGCAAGAGGGTGGGGGTTCTTCTTGTCAGCTTCCCTGTCAGTCTGGTGACCCTGGTTTTGTGACCCCCTCTCTGGCTTGATCCCTGGGCCTGGGCAGGGGTGAGCGGGTTAGGGCAGCGGGGTGCAGGAGTCAGAACCTGACCCTCCTTGTCTCCCGCCAGCGCTCTGGGCGCTCTTCATCAAAATGGCCGGGTTCCTGTTTTTGCCTCTGAAGGCAGAAATGTCACCGCCGCTGCATTAAGCACGCTCGGCGGGAACTCAGTTTGGAGCGAGGAGCTGGCTCTCAGCCCTGCCAAGCTGCCTGCCGCAGGGGGGTGGGGATGGGCTGGCTGGCCAGCCGACCTGGCTGGGGTCAGCCTTTGTCTACGAGGGGCTCCCACCTTCCTGTTGCTCTAGCTTGACGTGGCCCACTCCCCTAAACCGTGCTGGTTGCTTCCACCCTGCTCAAGTTTGGGGGCGGAGTGAGGGGGAGGAATTGAAGGGGAGGATCTGTTCAGACTCCTGTGCCCCTCTGGCTTACGGATAGGAGGGAGGTGATTGGGCAGAACTCACTTCCTTCTCCCCACCCCCATAGTTGGCAACACCTCTGGAATTCAAGGATCATCTCCCGATAAAGTTGCCCATTTGGTGAGGAAGGGGTGGTAGCCAGACCTCAGGGCATGCTCAGCCTTCTGACCTGAAGTTTCCCCAGGAGGGCTTGGGGCAGGGGGTGTTTTCCACCTTTTCCTAGCTTCCTTCTGGCCAAGGGATCCCACCACCCCAGGAATTCTCAAATCCTGGTGCACAGCAGACCACTTGTCCTTGTGAGCATGCAGATGTGAGGAGGAGGGGGCAGGCCACTGTGAGAGTCTGATTTAGTGGGTCTGGAGTGGTACTGTCATCTGCACCACTCATGAGACCTGAGGGAAGGCCCCTGCATCCCTGCCCTCACTGAGCAGCATGCTGGAAGTCCCACAAAAATCGGAGGTCATGGGGTCTAGCAAGTCACTGAACAAAGGGAGATTGAGAGAGGGATCACTCAGTAAGGTAGGAACTTGGTGGTTGAGAGTGTAGGCTCTGGACTCAGGAGGATCAACCTTAAATCCTGGCTCTGCCTCTAATTGACTGCATGCTGGAAGGCAGATGACCCAAACTGAGCCTTGGTTTCCTCAGTCGTAAAGTGGAAGTAACACTGATAGTCCCTAACCCCACCAAAACAATGTATGGCTTCTATGGGACAGTGCATGTAAAGTGCTGGGTATAGGTTCAGGTACTTAGTAACTGCATGATACATGTGAGCCTCTGTCATCATTGCCATCACTATTAGAACTACTGGAACTCAGATTTGTAGTTCAGATTTTAGTTTTTGGGTGGAGGAGAGTCTGGCCCAACTGGCTCTGGTTCTCCAAGTCTCGTCCTTTACCGGTTTACCAGGTCCTAGGCAGGGGAGTGGGTTAAGGGTCAGTTCCCTGCGTGTGGTCTCAACTGTGGCTCTCCACTCCCTACCCCAAGCTCTAGTGCCTTAGGTCTCTTTCACCCTTGGGTGCCCCCTCACAGCTCCATCTTGGAGCTACAGATGCCCACTGGGCACTGGCCTAGCTAGTACTTGAGGGCTTGTCCCTCCTACACCCATGTCCAGCCTCACTTCTCTCTGAAGCATCAGGTTCTGTGATGGTGGTAAAGGGTCCTGGGTAAATTAGGCCCCTGCACCCTGGGTGGTGGAGGACAGGGAGTGTTGATGTTGAGCATGTGGGGGTGCAGGAATAGGACACCCAAATTGGAGCAGCCTTTGGAATGTGGAATCTCACTTCCCTTTTTGGAAAGACAGGTTGAGGGGAGCTGAGTGAGGACCTAGTATCAATGTGTACCTGGAATCTGGGGCTGATGTCTGTTTCATTCAGGATCTTTGAAACTGCTGGTTTCAGAATGCAGGAAGGACTTCCTGAAAACCAGGGCTAGCACTGGGGAGGATCCTGGGGCAGATGCCTTGATGGGAGCATTCTATGGGGAAGGAGTGCCTGTCCACCTGAGGCTGCCAGGTGGCCTAGACTGAGATGACCTCCTAGATCTCCTTCTTGGGCTGTAGGCAGCAGAGGGCATCAGCTTTGGACCCCACTCTTCTCACATGTGCTTGCACATCTGCCCATGCTCAGGCACACTGACCCACATTCATACTAGCCCGTATGTTCTCATGCCCCCATATGCACATTTATGTACACGCTAACATACACATGCACACATGCTATACCACCACATGTACAACACATGTATGCTTACGCATGCACAGGTCCACCTTTGGACACCCAGATGCACACATACTAACTTGCACATGGGCACCCTGATGCACCCATGCATACATTAACCCCATGTACACACACAGTAACAAATGCACACACATGGGCAAACCCACAGCCACTTGCTCTTCCATCAGCGAATTTGCGTGTATGTTAATGTGTCTCCCATGAAGATGGGGTATCTTTGTTTATTGTCAAGTGCCCCAAGAGAAGAGAGGTTTGTTCAACCTCAAAGCTCACATGCTCGGTACTTCAGAGGTGTACAATACAGTATTGTGTGGAATATATGAATAATTGTATAAGTATATAGAAATGAGTAACCTATGGTGAATAATAGCCATAATAGTAAGTGCCACTACCATTTATTGAGTAGGAGCTATGTGCCTAACCCTGTGCTACTGGTACCATCTCATCTGAGCGTCATATCAACTTATGAGGCAAGTACTCTTATAAGTTCTGCTTAGACCTTTGGGAACTGAGGCTACAACAAACAGTCATTACCTGAATTGGTTTGCCAGTGCTCCCATAACAAAATACCACAGACTGGGTGGCTTACAGTTCTGGAAACCAGATGTCCAAAATCAAGGTCTTGGTAGCACCCTTCTGAGGGCTCTGAAGGAAGAATCTGTTTAGGCCTCTTCCCTTGGTTTGTAGATGGCCACGTTCTCCCTGCATCTCTTCACCTTGTCTTCCCTCTGTGCGTATCTGTGTCCAAACTACCCCTGCTTATAAGGACACCAGTCATATCGATTAGGGCCCATGCCAAATACCTCATTTTTTTTTTTTTTTGAAATGGAGTTTTGCTCTTGTTGCCCAGGCTGGAGTGCAATGACATGATATTGGCTCACTGCAACCTCCACCTCCTGGGTTCAAGCGATTCTCCTCCCTCAGCCTCCCGAGTAGCTGGTATTACAGACATGTACCAGCACACCCAGCTAATCTTGTAGTTTTAGTAGAGATGGGGTTTCTCCATGTTGGTCAGGCTGGTCTCAATCTCCTGACCTCAGGTGATCTGCCCACCTTGGGCTCCCAAAATGCTGGGATTATAGGCATGAGCCACCGTGCCTAGCCAAAGACCTAATTTTAACTGGAATTTCTCTGTAAAGACTCTATCCCCTGGCCGGGCGCAGTGTTTGTGTGTGTGTGTGTGTGTGTGTGTGTCCTGGTGGTTGCCATCTGATGCTATTATTTCCTGCTAGCAGGTGGGCATTATAGAGCCTGTTTGCATGAAGGAGTTGGCCCCTATTCGCCCTGGCTCGCTGGTGCACTGGAAGCTTTCATGCTCTTTCTGTCATGGCATGGGCACCCAGAGCCATCCGCCAGGACTGTGGTGACCAATACTGACCAGCCAACACTGATAGGAGTGCCTAGAGGGGGACTTGGGGACCAGGGAGCTGCTGACTCCCCCTACTAGCCATCATCTCCAGTGCTGCAGCCTCATTTCAAAGGCTTAGCCTATTCAGGTGAGAAGCTGGAGCCATTTTGGTGGTGGGTGGGGCAGTCACGAGGCCTCCCTGCATTAATTGGAGCAGCTAAGACATGGCAGGCCTGTGCTGACCTTTGTCCATGGCCTGAACCTCTCCTTGTGCCATACAGAAGGCAGGGAGGTTGGACCTCACTCCTCTTGCTCCTCTGAGCTTAGCTGGAGGCCTAAAAAAGAGCCCTGGCTAAGTGAGGGAGACAAAACACCTGGTCTGATGGGGAGACGCAGCCTCAGTTCTAAGAGGAGCAGGGGCTTGGGAGGGATGGCTTCTGCCTTCAGGGAGTTTTCAGTCTGAAAGTCCCAGACTCTCTAAGCCTCACTTCACTCATCTCGGAAGTGGGGATGACAGTGTAGTCAGCTGTGAGGGTTCCAGGAGTTATGGTGTGGAAGACCAGGGACCAGGATCAACATGGGTGTCTTAAACCATGCATAGCCACAGCATTCAGGGGGATGATGATGATTATGGGTAATATTTACTGGGCACTTGCTAGACCTCAAGCTAAATGCTAAGTGCATTCTTTACCCAATGATCTCAGTTAATCCTTTTGTTTTTTTCTTCCTGAAATGGAGTTTCGCTCTGTTGCCCAGGCTGGGGTACAGTGGTGCGATCTCGACTCACTGTGACCTCCCCGCTCAAGTGATTCTCAAGTGGTTCAAGTGATTCTCCCTTCTTAACCTCTAGAGTAGCTGGGACTACAGACATGCGCCCCTATGCCTGAGTAATTTTTTTTTCTTTTTGAGATGAAAGTTCGATTTGTCATTCAGGCTGGAGTGCAGTGGTGTGATCTCAGCTCACTGCAACCTCCGCCCCCCCAGGTTCAAATGATTCTCCTGCCTCAGCTTCCCAAGTAGCTGGGACTACAGGCACACACCACCATGCCTGGTTAATTTTTATATTTTTAGTAGAGGTGGGGTTTTGCTATGTTGGCCAGGCTGGTCTCGAACTCCTGACATCAAGTGATCCACCCACCTTGGCCTCCAAAAGTGTTGGGATTAAAGGTGTGAGCCACTGCACCTGGCCTAAGTTTTGTATTTTTAGTAGAGACAGGGTTTCACCATGTTGGCCAGGCTGGTCTCAAATTCCTGAACTCAGGTGATCTGTTCGCCTTGGCCTCCCAAAGTGCTGGGGTTACAGACATGAGCTACCATGCCTGGTCTTAATTGTTCTAAGAAGTCTGGGAGGCAGTTTTCATTATCATTGTTATTATTATTTTTTAAATATGGAATGCTTCACGAATTTGTGTGTCATCCTTGCGCAGGGGCCATGGTAATCTCTGTGTCATTTCAATTTTAGTGTATGTGCTGCTGAAGTGAGCACTATCATTGTCATTTTATAAATGAAGAAACAGACTGGGTGCAGTGGCTCATGCCTATAATCTCAGCACTTTGAGAGATTAAGAGGGGGTGTGGATCATGAGGTCAGGAGTTCCAGACCAGCCTGGCCAACATGGTGAAACCCCATCTCTACTAAAAATACAAAAATTAGCCAGGCGTGGTGGTGGGTGCCTGTAATCCCAGCTACTCGGGAGGCTGAGGCAGGAGAATCACTTGAACTCAGGAGGCGGAGGTTGCAGTGAGCCAAGACTGCACCATTGTACTCCAGCCTGGGCAACAGAGTGAGACTCTGTCTCAAATGAATAAATGAATCAGGAAAGAAGGAAGGAAGGAAGGAAGGAGGGAAGGAGGGAGGGAGGGAGGGGAGGGAGGGAAGGAAGGAAGGAAGGAAGGAAGGGAGGGAGGGAGGGAGGGAGCCAGGCACAGTGGCTCACCCCTGTAATCTCAACACTTTGGGAGGCTGAGGCAGGTGGGTCACTTTGAGCTGATGAATTCAAGACCAGCCTGATCAACATGATTGATATGATTTGGCTGTGTCCCCACCCAAATCTCAACTTGAATGTATCTCCCAGAATTCCCATGTGTTGTGGGAGGAACCTAGGGGGAGGTAATTGAATCATGGGAGCTGATCTTTTCCTTGCTATTCTTGTGATAGTGAATAAGTCTCCTGAGATCTGATGGGTTTATCAGGGGTTTCTCTTTTTGCTTCTTCTTCATCTTTCTCTTGCTGGTGCCATGTAAGAGGTGCCTTTTACCTCCCACCATGATTCTGAGGCCTCCCCAGTCATGTGGAACTGTAAGTCCAATTAAACCTTTTTTGTTCCCAGTTTTGAGTATGTCTTTATCAGCAGTGTGAAAATGGACTAATATGGTAAATTGGTACCAGGAGTTGGGTGTTGCTGAAAAGGTACCCAAAAATGTGGAAGCAACTTTGGAACTGGGTAACAGGCAGAGGTTGGAACAGTGTAGAGGGCTCAGAAGAAGACAGGAAAATGTGGGAATGTTTGGAACTTCCTAGAGACTTGTCGAATGGCTTTGCCAAAAATGCTGATAATGATATGGACAATAAGGTCCAGGATGAGGTGGTCTCAGATGGAGATAAGGAACTTTTTGGGAACTGGAGTAAAGGTGACTCTTGTTATGTTTTTTTTTGTCTGTTTTTTTTTTTGAGATGCAGTCTTGCTTAATCACCAGGCTGGATGCAGTGATGCAATCTTGGCTCACTGCAATCTCTGCCTCTTGGGTTTAAGTGATTCTCCTGCCTCAGCCTCCTGAGTAGCTGGGACTACAGGTGCATATCACCACACTCAGCTGATTTTTGTATTTTTAGTAGAGATGGGGTTTCACCATGTTGGCCAGGATAGTCTAATCTCCTGACCTTGTGATCTGCCTGCCTTGGCTTCCAAAAGTGCTGGGATTACAGGCGTGAGACACCATGCCCAGCTTCTTGTTATGTTTTAGCAGAGAGACTGGTGGCATTTTGCCTTTGCCCTAGAGATTTATGGAACTTTGAACTTGAGAAAGATGATTTAGGGTATCTGGTGGAAGAAATTTCTAAGCAGCAAAGCATTCATGAAGTGACTTGGATGCTGTTAAAGGCATTCAGTTTTATAAGGGAAGCAGAGCATAAAAGTTTGGAAAATTTGCAGCCTGACTATGCGATAGAAATGAAAAACCCATTTTCTGGGGAGAAATTCAAGCCGTCTGCAGAAATTTGCATAAGTAGCAAGAAGCCTCATGTTAACCCCCATGACCATGGGTAAATGTCACCAGGCCATGTCAGAGACTTTCCTAGGAGCCTTTTCCATCACAGACCTGGAGGCCCATGAGGAAAAAGTGGTTTCTTGGGCTGGGCCCAGGGTTCCCATGCTGTGCGCAGCCTAGGGACTTGGTGCCCTGTGTTCCAGTTGCTCCAGCTGTGGCTGAAAGGGGCCAATGTACAGCATGGGCTTTGGCTTCAGAGGGTGGAAGCCCCAAGCTTTCGCAGCTTCCATGTAGTGTTGAGCCTGCAAGTACACAGAAGTCAAGAATTGAGGTTTGGGAATCTCTGCCTAGGTTTCAGAAGATGTATGGAAACTTCTGGATGCGCAGGCAAAAGTTTGCTGCAGGAGTGGGGCCCTCATGGAGGACCTCTGCTAGGGTAGTGCGGAAGGGAAATGTGGGTTCAGAGCCCCCACACGGAGTGTCTGCTGGAGAACTACCTAGTGGAGTTGTAAGAAGAGGGCCACCATCCTCTAGACCCCAGAGTGATAGATCCTTATACAGCTTACACCGTGCACCTGGAAAAGCTACAGACACTCAACGCCAGCCCGTGAAATCAGCCAGGAGGGAGCCTGTTCTCTGCAAAGCCACAGGGGTGGAGCTGCCCAAGACCATGGGAACCCACCTCTTGCATCAGCGTGACAAAGTGCCGCAAGAGTCAAAGGAGGTTATTTTTGAGCTTTAAAATTTGACTGCCCTGCTGGATTTTGGGCTTACATGGGTACTGTAACCCCTATGTTTTGACCAATTTCTCCCATTTGGAATGGCTGTATTTACCCAATACCTGTACCCCTATTGCATCTAGGAAGTAACTACCTTGCTTTTGATTTTTTTTTTAAGATGGAGTCTTGCTCTGTTGCCCAGGCTGGAGTGCAGTGGCACGATCTTGGTTCACTGCAGGCTCCACATCCCAGGTTCAAGTGATTCTCCTGCCTCAGCCTCCCAAGTAGCTGAGACTACAGGCAGGTGCCACCATGCCTAGCTTATTTTTGTATTTTTAGTAGAGGCAAGGTTTCACCATGTTGGCTAGGCTGGTCTCAAACTCCTAACTTCAAATGATCCACTCACCTCGGCCTCCCAAAGTGCTGCTATTACAGGTGTAAGCCACTGCGCCCGGCCGCTTGCTTTTGATTTTACAGGTTCATAGGCAGAAGGGACTTTCCTTGTCTCAGATGAGACTTTGGACTGTGGACTTTTGGGTTAATGCTGAAATGAATTAAGACTTTGGGGGACTGTTAAGAAGGAATGATCGGTTTTGAAATGTGAAGACATGAGATTTGGAGGGGCCAGAGGCAGAATGATGTGGTTTGGCTGTGTCCTCACCCAAATATTAACTAGAATTGTATCTCCCAGAATTCCCATGTGTTGTGGGAGGGACCCAGAGGGAGGTAATTGAATCATGGGGTCCGGTCTTTCCCATGCTATTCTCGTGATAGTGAATAAATCTCATAAGATCTGATGGGTTTATCAGGAGTTTCTACTTTTGCTTCTTCCTCATTTTTCTCTTACTGCCACCATGTAAAAAGTGCCTTTTGCCTCCCGCCATGGTTCTGAGGCCTCCCCAGCCATGTGGAGCTATACGTCCAATTAAACCTCTTTTTCTTCCCAGTTTCAGGTGTGGCTTTATCAGCAGCATGAAAACAGGCTAATACAATGGCTAAACCCTGTCTCTACAAAAAATACCAAAATTAGCCAGGTATAGTGGTACACACACAGGCCTGTGGCACATGCCTGTAGTCCCAGCTACTAGGGAGGCTGAGGTGAGAGGATTGCTGGAGCTTAGGAGGTCAAGGCTTCAGTGAGCTGTGAGTGTGCCACCACTCCAGCCTGGGTGACAGCATGAGGCCCTGTCTCAAAAATAAATAAGTAAATGAAGAAACAGATCCATTGAGGTGGACTTGCCCAGGGTCACACAGCTGGAGAGTGAGAGAGTAGGGTTTTAACCCTGCTCAGAAGATTTCACTGGCTGGGCGCAGTGGCTCATGCCTGTAATCTCAGCAGTCTGGGAGGCAAAGGCAGAAGGATCGCTTAAGCCCAGGATTAAACACCAGCCTGGTAGACCCTGTCTTTATACAAATTACAAAAATTAGCTGGGCATGGTGGCACTCACCTGTAGTCCCAGCTAGTTGGGAGGCTGAGGCAGGAGAATCTCATGAGTCTGGGAGGTCCAGGCTGCAGTGAGCTATGATTGTGCCACTGCCCTCCAGCCAGGGTGACAGTGAGACCTTGTCTCTAAAGAAAAAAAAAGGTTTCACAGTAGGCCCTGCAATTGTGTGAAGACAGGGATCTCAGGGTGGGGATCCTAGGAGTAAGGACTCTACCATGGCTGGAAATGGCCCTAGTTCTGGGGTCCCCACCCTCTGAGCCTATACCCAGTCCTCAGAGGTGCAGGCTGAGGAGTGTTCTTTGTTAAGGTGAACCAGGCCCCGGCCTCTGGATTTTTTTTTTTGTGACGGCGTTTCACTCTTGTCGCCCAGGCTGGAGTGCAATGGTGCGGTCTCAGCTCACTGCAACCTCCGCCTCAAAGGTTCAAGTGATTCTCTTGCCTCAGCCTCCCGAGTAGCTGGGATTACAGGTGCTTGCCACCAGGCCTGGCTAGTTTTTGTATTTTAGTAGAGATGAGGTTTCACCATGTTGGCCAGGCTGGTCTCGAACTCCTGACCTCAGGTGATCCTCCCGCCTCACCTTCCCAAAGTGCTGGGATTATAGGTGTGAACCACTGCGCTTGGCCTGCCTCTGGATCTTTTTTTTTTTTTTTTTAAACAGAATTTTGCTGGTGCCCAGGCTGGAGTGCAGTATGGTGATCTCAGCTCACTGTAACTTCTGCCTCCTGGGTTCAAGTGTTCTCCTGACTCGGCCTCCTGAGTAGCTGGGACTACAGGCATGTGCCACCATGCCCGGCTAATTTTTGTATTTTTAGTAGAGATGAGGTTTTGCGGTATTGGTCAGGCTGGGCTCAAATTCCTGACCTCTTGATACCCCCGCCTTGGCCTCTCAAAGTGCTGGGATTACCGGCGTGAGCTGGACTGTGCTGATATTCTTTCTGCTAGAGGCAGGTGTCTTCAGGTGATTTGAGAACAGAAGTCCTTTTCGATTCCCTTCCCCAATCCTGGGTTGCCGCAAACATGAGACTAAGGACAGGTCAGGGGAGGGTGCAGATCCTAAAACCACCTCCCAATAGCGACACCAGTGTTAATTTAACAGCGGACATGTATTGATGGCTCACTTTGTGCCGGGCATGTGCTTATGTGTGCGTGTGTGTGCAGTCTCAGAGTCCTTGTCCACACAGTGCTGCAGACAGCCACAGCCAGCCAGTGGGAAAAGGCACAGGCCTGCAGTTCAATCAGCCTGTGGTAGTGAGCACCAGGCATGAGCCAGGCACCGGGGAGAACAAGGCCAGCATCTAGGAGGCAGATGTGAGACAATGGTGCTAATGTAGGGGAACAGCTAGACTGTGGGGACACGGACATGGGGCCCTGATGTCAAACTGAGGGGCAGAAAGGCTAGAAAGGAGGAAGTGATATTTCAGCCGAACTCCTCTGTACCCTTAGGGGTTCCCCAAACCAGACTGTGCCCCATCCTGTCTCATACCATCCATCCTCCAAGATGATGAGAGTTAGGGGTTCAATAGGATTGAGACAGGCAGAGAAGATGGGGTGGCAAGGAAGAGTTACCAGTTCTAGGCTGGGAGAATAGCACCCCAGAGGCCTGAAACAGGAAGGAGGGCAGCCTGTCTGCAGAACTTAAAGATGCTAAATGAGGCAGAGGGTGGAGTATAGGGGGTCGAAGGGGAGGGCATTCAATCAGGGCACTGCAGGCCAGGAGAAGAGGTCTGGGCTCAACGCTGTGGCATAGGGTTCCACTGATCTAGCTTCCTGTCCCCCCTTCCATATGGTGCTTTCTTATCTCTAAGACCTTCTGACCTCAGCCAGATTCACCCAATACTTCTTGGGAGTAGGTGGAGCAGGGGTCACTATGCCCATTTTACAGATGAAGAAACTGAGTCTCAGAGGTTACAGTGCTGGTCTGCTTTGCCTGGCTGGTAAGAGGGGCAGTGGGCCTGGGTTCTGAGCCAAAGGCCTGGACCGGTTGCAGGACTTTCAGTGTGGATTCTGCTTGACAGATGGTATGGAGTAGGGTAGGGCACAGTCTGGTTTGGGGAACCCCTGAGGGTGCAGAGGGAGGGTGAGGATCCCTGCCAAAGCTCCAGGTTGGAGGGAACTGAGACCTCCTCCCTCCTGCAGTCCCTCCCCAGTGGCTGGCTGGGGTGAGTCAGCCTGGATGAAGTCACCTACTTCCATGCAGCCTGCGCCCCCTGACCTGGGAGGCGCCTGCCAGGGGCACCAGCCGAGACTGAGGACGGGCTGGGCAGCAGTCCAGGTCGCTGTGTGGCAGCTGATTTAGAGGGGCTGGAAGTGTCCAGAGCCATCAGAAGCAGCTGGGCGTCTGGGGCCTCGAGGCCCGTAAGTCATGCTGCTGCCTGCCGTTCCCTGCATTGCTCCCCCAGGGGTCTGTGAGGACTCCCTGGGGACTGGGCTCATCAAAATCAGTTTATGCCAAAGGAAATTAGTTTTTGCCTCTCTGAGATGGGGGGTGGGGAAGGAAGGGTGGCTCCAGAGGCAGGCCTGTGACAGCACTGCAGGGAGGGGTTGGATCCTACAGAGTGACCACGATGGCACTGACCAAAGTGCCTCGGGGATAGAGGGCCTGCCCATTCTACAGAGCAGGTGACTGAGGTTTCAAAGGTGCCTCCTAGTCTTGGGGACCAGAACCCAGACTTTGTTCTTTATTAATCTGTCTTTATTGATTTCTGTCCTCCCTCCCTCCTTCTCTTCGTTCTTTCCTTCCCTATCTCCATAAGTATTTACTGAGCACCTGCTATGTCGCAGGCACTGTCCTGTGTGGTAAGGACACAGTGATGCACGAGACAGCCCAAGTCCTGCTCTCATGGAGCATATGGTCTGGTTTGGTAGGACAGACTGGTCATGGCTAAATAAGAAAGTATCACGTAGGGCCTGGGCACAGTGACTCATGCCTGTAATCCCAGCATTTTGGGAGGCTAAGGTAGGCAGATCACCTGAGGTCAGGAGTTCAAGATCAGCCTGGCCAACATGGTGAAACTGTGTGTCTACTAAAAATACAAAAAATTAGCGAGACATGGTGGCGCATGCCTGTAATCCCAGCTACTCGGGAGGCTGAGGCAGGAGAATCGCTTGAACCCGGGAGGCGGAGGTTGTAGTGAGCCGAGATCGCGCCATTACACTGGAGCCAAGATTGCACCATTGCACTCCAGCCTGGGCAACAAGAGCAAAACTCTATCTCAAAAAAAAAAAAAGGCTGGGCGTGGTGGCTCACACCTGTAATTCCAACACTTCAGGAGGCCGAAGTGGGTGGATTACGAAGGCAGGTGATCGAGATCAGCCTGACCAACATGGTGAAACCCAGTATCTACTAAAAATACAAAAAATTAGCCCAGTGTGGTGGCACGCACCTGTAATCCCAGCTACTCAGAAGGCTGAGGCAGGAGAATCGCTTGAACCTGGGAGGCAGAGGTTGCAGTGAAACGAGGCCACTGCACTCCAGTGTGGGCGACAGAGCAAGACTCTGTCTCAAAAAAAAAAAAAAGGTATCAAATAGGGAAGAGTGCTAGGTGAGCATTAGAGTGATGTGAGGCCAGGCGCAGTGGCTCCTGCCTGTAATCCCAGCATTTTGGGAGGTCAAGGCAGGTGGATCACCTGAGGTCAGGCGTTCGAGACCAGCCTGGCTAGCATGGTGAAATTTTGTCTCTACTAAAAATATAAAAATTAGATGGGCATAGTGGTGGGTGCCTGTAGTCCCAGCTACTCGGGAGGCTGAGGCAGGAAAATTGCTTGAACCCAGGAACCAGAGCTCAGATCATGCTGAGATCATGCCACTGCATTCCAGCCTGGGCAACAGAACAAGACTGTCTGAAAAAATAAATAAAAAAGCAAAACATAGCTGGGTGTGGTGATGTGCCTGTAGGCCCACCTATTGGGGAGGCTGAGGCAGGAGGATCACTTGAGCCCAGGAAATTGAGGCTGCAGTGAGCCATGATTGTGCCACTGCACTCCAGCTTGAGTGGCAGAGCAAGATCCTGTCTCAAAAAAAAAAGAAAAGAAAGAAAAAGATAAAACAGGAGATGTCAAAGAAACCTTGGATGAGGCAGCAGGCCCAGCCCCAGGATGTGCTTTCATTCTTGAGCCCCAGGCTCCTTTGTGGTGAGGGTGAGCAGCTGGGTCAGTCCTTTCCCAGCCCAGCTTTGCTTGTGTCGCTGTCTGTCAGGAGCCCTCAAAGGCTCCCCATTGCTCAGTAACTACAGTTCTCAGTTCTTGATTGATTACCTTAGTCTGGGCATAGAGCCTTTTTATAAATCCCTACAACAACCCTCCTAGGCAGGTACCATTATTATTTCCATTTTACAGATGAGGAAACTGAGGCTTGGAGAGGAGAAGAGATTTTTTCCAAGGTACCACAGCTGGTTGGTGGTAAAGCCAGGATTCAGATTCGCTGAGCCATTAGTTGCCACTGCTGATGGGATGAAGTCCACTGCCTTCCCTGGAGTTGATGCCCTGCTCTTATCTGCTCAGGACCCAATTTTCTAGTGTCCTGTGCTCCACAGAGTGAACAATCAGCCCCTTTCATCTCCCCAAACACTACACGGGTTCCTACCTGAAAACCTTTCTTTACCTGTGTTGTTCCTCCACCTAGAGTCCCCTGGCCTCCCCACATAAGCAAGTGGGGGCCCTTTATCTCTTATGCCCCCACAGTTCTATTTGTGCAGCTGTCTGGGCCCTTATCACACAAATTTTGTGTGCCCAGGGATTGGAGGTGTGACAGACCAGTATTTATTTAGGTCTAAGTCTTTTTTTTTTTTAGACAGAGTTTTGCTCTTGTTGCCCAGGCTGGAGTGCAGTGGCGAAATCTCAGCTCAATGCAAACTCTGCCTCCTGGGTTCAAGTGACTCTCCTGTCTCAGCCTCCTGAGTAGCTGGGATTACAAGTGCACACCACCACACCGGCTAATTTTTTGTATTTTTAATATAGATGGGATTTCACCATGTTGGCCAGGCTGGTCTCAAACTCCTGATCTCAGGTGATCCACATGCCTCAACCTCCCAAAGTGCTGGGATTACAGGCGTGAGCCACCGCACCTTTTTTTTTTTTTTTTTTTGTTTGAGAGACAAGGTCTCACTCTGTCTCTCAGAGTGGAGTGCAGTGGCAGGATCTCGGCTCACTGCAGCCTCAATCTCCCAGGCTCAAGTGATCCTTCCACCTCAGCCTTCTGAGTAGCAGGGACTGTAGGTTTGTGCCACCGTGCTCAGATAATTTTTTTCTATATTTTGTAGCGACAGAACTTCTATATATTGCCCAGGCTGGTCTCAAACTCCCAGGATCGAGTGATCCTTCTGCCTTGGCCTCCCAAAATGCTGGGATTACAGGCATGAGTCACTGTGCCTGGCCTGGGGCCTGGGTTTAAATCTTATTTGTGTTACATATTGGCTCTGTGATCTTGAGAGGGCAACAGACTTTATAAGCCTCAGGGGTTTTGTTTGTTTGTTTTTTATTAGTAAATGGGGCTGTAGTGGGGAGCAAATAGATGATGAATGTAGAATCTCAGCATAGGTCAGGAGGCTGAGGTGGCAGGATGGCTTGAGTTAGGACTTCAAGGCTGCAGTGCACTGCCCTCCAGCCTGGGTGAAAAAGTGAGTCTTTTAGGCTGGGTGTGGTGGTTCACGCCTGTAATCCCAACAATTTGGGAGCCCAGGAGTTCAAGACCAGCCTAGTCAACATAGCGAGACTTTGTTTCTAAAAAAAATTTAAAAATTACCCAGGCATAGTGGCATGTGTCTGTAGTCCTAGCTACTCTGGAGGCTGAGGTGGGAGGATCACTTGAGTCTGGGAGATGGAGGCTGCAGTGAGCCATGATTATGCCACTGCACTCCAGCCTGGGTGACAAAGCAAGACCTCATCTTTTTTTTTTCTTTTGAGACAGAGTCTGGTTCTGTCGCCCAGGCTGGAGTGCAATGGTGCCATCTTGGCTCACTGCAACCTCAGCCCCCTGAGTTCAAGTGATTCTCCTGCCTTAGCCTCCCAAGTAGCTGGGATTACAGGCATGCACAACCGTGCCTGGCTAATTTTCGTATTTTTAGTAGAGATGGGTTTTCACCGTGTAGGCCAGGCTGGTCTCTAATTCCTGACCTCAGATGATCTGCCCGCTTTGGCCTTCCAAAGTGCTGGGATTACAGGTGTGAGCCACCATGCCTGGCTCAAGACCCCATCTTTAAAGAAAAAAATGAGTGAGAAGTGTAGCAGTTCACTGTTCCGTTGTAGGGTGATCCTAAAGTATGGTGAAAGGTATCCAGCCTAGTTAGTGGGTAGTCCATCTGAGATGGCAGATCTAGGGGTTCATCACATCTCTCTTCCCCACAGGGCCAGTCCAGGGCTTTGTGGCTTGGAGCATATTTTTTCAGTTGAAGTTGAGGTTGATTTATCTTTCCAAGGGGTGTGGCCTCATTCAGTCCAGGCAGCCCTCACACCCAGGCAGGGGCAAGGGAAATGACTTGAAGATCCTTGGTGTTCGTGAAATCTCTATTATCAACATAACAAAAATTCATTTTTATTTTTGAAATGGGGTCTCACTGTGTTACCCAGGCTGATCTGAAACTCCTCAGCTCAAGAGATCTTCCCACCTCAGCCTCCCAAGTAGTTGGGACCACAGTCCATGCCACTGCCCCCAGCTCAATAATTAATTGTTTTATATGGGCAACTGGCATTTTCTTCATGTTATATGAAGCACTTTTAGAAAACATTGCTGTTTTTATTGATCTATGATCTATATAACCTATTATTATTATTTATTTATTTATTTTTAGACAGAATCCTGCTCAGTTGCCCAGGCTGGAGTGCAGTGGTGCAATCCCAGTTTACTGCAACCTCCACCTCCTGTGCTCAAGCCATTCTCCTGCCTCACTCTCCCAAGTAGTTGGGATTACAGATGCCGGCACCATGCCTGGCTACCTTTTGTATTTTTAGTAGAGACAGGGTTTCACCGTGTTGGTCAGTCTAGTCTTGAACTCCTGACCTCAGATGATCCTCCCGCCTCGGCCTCTGAAAGTGCTGGGATTACAGATGTGAGCCACCGTGCCTGGACTGTATAACCTATTAAGTACAAACAGCGGTTTACACATTGCTCCAAGCAAGACCCCCAGCTCCCTTTCAAACAGACTGCTACTTGAAGTCCTTCCTGAATAGGAATTTGGGAGCTGCCTCTGTCCAGCCACACACATGTGTATGCATATGCATGGGTGCGTGCACATACACACACACACACACACACACACACCCTCCATGAGGGTTGGGAAGATCTCAGTTCCTTTCATGAGGTGTCTGTAGTCACCTTCACAGATGACAGTAGGTTTGAGTAGCATTAACAGATGAGCTGACCTTTGGGTAGGCCAGGAAATACACACTTTGAGATGGGAGAGGGGACAGGGACTCCTCCCTAAAGTTCTGCAACCTGGCCGACCACATGGCTCATGCCGGTAATCCCAGCACTTTGGGAGGCTGAGGTGGGTGGATCCCTTGAGCCCAGGAATTCAAGAACAACATGGTGAAACCCTGTCTCTACAAAATACAAACAACAACAACAACAACAAAATTAGCTGGGTGTGGTGATGCAAGCCTGCGGTCCCAGCTACTCAGGAGGCTGAGACAGATGACTTGAGCCTGGGAGGTTGAGGCTGCAGTGAGCCATGATCATGCCACTGCACTCCAGCCTAGGTGAAAAAGTGACTAAATAAATAAATAAATAATATTTGCAACATTTTCTGTGCACTCAGTCCAATCTCAGGGCTGGGAAGACTGGACTGAAGAGCCAGTGGTGCCTGTCCTGGGGCTATTTTTCCGGGTGTGGGATTGAGATCTTTAGACCTGCAGAGATAGCCAATGAGAGGCTGGGGCTTGGTTGCGTTTCCTTTGGGGGCCACAGCTAATGGAAGTAGAGCTTCTAGAGGAAGGAGCTGTGTCCGGAGGACGACAGTGAAGGGTGAGGGCCCTGCAGTCTGGCTGGTCCACGGGGGGCAGCTGCCCGTCTCCATCCACATCTCTCCACTGGCTGGGGTCTGAGCAGCAGTTTGGAAACCTTAGATGGAAGCTAGAGAAACTAACCAGTTGGCTGGAAACTTCGGTATGAGAAGAGAGCACTGGGGCTGCAGGCCCGAAAATGACCCTCTCTTTTTGGTTCATGGTGCCTGAGAATTTCAAAAGATCCCTTGCCTGAAGGATATGGAGACCTGGGAACAGCTGGGCCTTCAGGTGTTCCCGTGGGCCTGGTAGCCCCTCCTTTCCTCCTTTCCCAGCTTCCCGCAGCCCCAGCTACCCAGGGACAGCAGAGGCCTTGCAGCAAGTGGGAGAGCAGATGGTGTGTGGTGTGGGGAGCCTGAGGCAGGAGAATTGCTTGAACCCGGGAGGCGGAGGTTGCAGTAAACTTGAGACTGAGCCACTGCACTCCAGCCTGAGTCATGGAGCAAGACTCTGTCTCAATAAATAAGTAAATAAAAACAGCTACCAGTTGGATGAGTTGGACTTGGCAATGGGTGAAAAAGCATGTCCCAGGCAAGGAGGAGAAGGCCTGCGTGTGCAACGGCAGGCTTCTCCAGGGAACTTCCCTGTGTCCTTCCGTGTCACTGGATGGGGTGGCTGGTGACTCTCCTGGTCTAAGACTTGGCTTGGTAACTCTGCCCCCTCCCTTCCACTGCCTTAGTGTGGTCTTGGGGCTTCCTCAACCTGAGATGTGACAGTCCATGGCCCAGCCTTGCCCGCTTACCCCTTCCTCTGACGGTGCTGCAGCTCCCTGTGAGCCCACATCAGGCCAGGCAGGGCGATGTGGTGCTGGAGACCCCTCTGTGAGCGTCTGGAGCTCCCTGTTTAGTGGGGCAGCACAGAGGAGCAACTGGCTCAGCTCAGGGATCAGGAGGGCTTCTTGGGGGAGGTGCTCTCTGAACGATGTCCTAAAGGAAAATGAAAAGTTCTCCAGAGAAGGGAAGGGGAGGGAGTTCCCAGGCAGAGGGAACAAGCTGTGCAAATGTTGGGAGGGAGAGAGATCCTAACTCAGGAGAATAAGAAGATCCCGGTAGAGTTCAAGCTCTGGGCTTGTGAGCCCTCTTCAGGCAGATTTTATCCGAAGGCCTGGGTTGCTCCCCCCTTGCCCTTTGGCCCCAGGACTGATAGTGGCCTAAGAGGTTAAAGTCCAGTCTTGCTCCGGGGCCAGCCCAGGAGCTGGGTGTAGGGGCACCAGTTGCCCAGGTCCCTCCCTCCCACTTCAGAGCTGGGAGTGTTTGGCAAGGCAACAACGCCGCCTTTGTGTCCCTCTGTGGGTCTAGGCACGTCTAGCCCAGCCTAGGCGGCTGCTGGTTTCAGCACCCTGTGATCCCAGCCAGGCGGTGCAGGGCAGTGCAGGCAGGGTGGCTTCCTCAGGACCCTCACTGTGTCTGCCTCATGTCCCCTGCACCCCCATGGGGTTCCCCAGGTGGGAGTGCCTGTGCCACAGAGTACGTGGGCATGTGTGGGGCTGGCAGTGTGGGCCCAGGGGGATATTGGTGAGTAGGGGTTTGTATAGAGGTTGGAGGGCCACATCCAAAGGCTCCTGTGTGCTGCAGCGTGCACCTGAGGGGAATCCCGGGGTGAGTCCATGAGTGTGCATGTGGGTGAGGACATGATTGTGGGTGTGAGGGGTCCTTGCTTGAGCACACGAGCAGCCCCCAGCCTGCTCAGAACAGAGCACTGCTGTCTCCACTGCAACAACGGGGCCTCTCTCTCTCGGCGCATAATGTCCCCTCTGTATTGTCTGCTGCACTGCTGTGGTGACGATAATTTTAAGGCCGAAATCTTTTTCGTGGGTGGGGGTGAGGGTTGGGTTGGGGGTGGGGCAGGGTGGAAGCCTTCTGGGGAGGGCGGAAGCTCTGGGGCTGGGTTTCAGCCCTATGTGTGTAGGGGGGTCTGGGGTGTGTTTGGGGCCTTCCCTTACATACTCACAACCCTTACAGGGGCAGCAGAGAGAAGTCAGGGACTCCCAGAAGCCTCTGCCAGAACCCCTCACCCTGAAGTCATGTGCTCCCTGCCCTGCTCCGAGCCCTCCTTCCTCACCCTGCCTGCCCAGACTTCAAAGGCACTCTTGCTCTCTGGGAGCCCCTTTTGGTCACTGCCTGCCTCTGCTGATCAGGCTTTCTGCAGGCCTGTCCCTGTCTTTCCCACCCTGGAACCATTAGACTAGTGGCCCTCAACCTTTTTGTCCCCAGGACTCCTTCACATGCTTAATAATTACTAAAGACCCCAAAGAACTTCTGTTTACATGGGTTATATCCATTAAGATTTATCATATTAGAAATTCAGACTGGGGGAAAATTTAAAAACAGATATTTATTCATTCATTTCATTTATTTATTTTTGAGACGGAGTTTTGCTGTCACCCAGGCTGGAGTGGAGTGGCGTGATCTCAGTTCACTGCAACCTCCTCCTCCCAGGTTCAAGTGATTCTCCTGCCTCAGCCTCCTGAGTAGCTGGGACTGCAGGCTCACACAACCATGCTCCACTGATTTTTTTTTTTTTTTTTTTTTTTTGTGACAGAGTCGCACGCTGTCACCTAGGCTGGAGTGCAATGGTGCGATCTTGGCTCACTGCAATCCTTGTCTCACAGGTTCAAGTGATTCTCATGCCTTGGTCTCCTGGGATTACAGGTGTGCACCACCATACCTGGCTAATTTCTGTATTAGGAGAGACAAGGTTTTACCATGTTGGCCAGGGTGGTCTTGAACTACTGACCTCAAGTTATCGTCCTGCCTTGGCCTCCCGAAGTGCTGGGATTACAGACATGAGCCAATATGCCTGGCCAATATTTATTCATTTAAGAACAACAGTAATAATACCATTACATGTTATCATAGATATTATATTTTTATGAAAAATAACAACCTTAGCTGGGCATGGTGGCTCATGCCTGTAATCCCAGCAATTTGGGAGGCCGAGGTGGGTAGATCACTTGAGGTCAGGCAGTTGAGACCAGCCTGGTCAAGATGGTGAAACCGCATCTCTACTAAAAATACAACAATGGGCTGGGCGCGGTGGCTCACGCCTGTAATCCAAGCACTTTGGAGGCCAAGGCGGGCGGATCACCTGAGGTCAGGAGTTCAAGACCAGCCTGAATAACATGGTGAAACCCTGTCTTAATTAAAAAAACAACAACAACAACAATAAGCCAGGCATAATGGTGGGCATCTGTAATCCCAGATACTCAGGAGGCTAGGGCAGGAGAATCACTTGAACCCGGGAGGTGGAGGTTGCAGTGAGCCAAGCTCATGCCACTGCATTCCAGCCTGGGTGACAGAGAGAGACTCTGTCTCAATTAAAAAAAAACAAACAAAGAAAGGAAAAAAGAAAAAGAAAAATAACCTTATTTTCTAGAACAAAACAAAATGAGCAAAGAAGAGTGGCACTATTATTATGGTTTTGTGAATCTCATTAATATCTGGCTTAACAGAGCAAACAGGCCTCTTGAGGCTGGGCTGGATTCTTATATCTGCTTTTGCTTTGAATTGGTGGTGATTATATATAGGCACATAATTTTGTTGTTGTTAAAGTATGTGAGGAAAACCTGGCCTCACACAGATTTATAGTTGGAAGAGTGAGTAGTGCTTTATTAGTCTTTTCAGATAATTTGATACTACACCAAAACTTGACAAGGGGTAGTTCCCTAAAGGTTAATATCATTTGGAGCCTGAAACTGTATCAGAGTTTTTCATATTCTGTTACTATTAAAGTCCACTTGCCTAACTCACATTTTGAATGGATCTTTTATCCATAAATGATTTTATAACAACATGCATGCTATTTAGAAAATTTTTCTGGGCACAATGGCACATGCCTGGAGTCCCAGCCACTTGGAAGGCTGAGGCAGGAGGATTGCTTGAGTCCAGGAGTTCGAAGCTAGTCTGGGCAACATAGCAAGACTCTGTCTCTAAAAAATGAACAACAAACAAATAAATAAATAATTTTTTAAAATAAAAAATATGGCTGGGCGCAGTGGCTCATGCCTGTAATCCCAGCACTTTGGGAGGCCAAGGTGGACAGATCCCGTGGTCAGAAGTTCAAGACCAGCCTAGCCAACATAGTGAAGCCACTGACACGACTAAAAAATAGACTAAATAAACAAATAAAATAAAATAAAAAATATTAGTTCACTGAGTTATAAAGGTCTGTCAAGTTCATACATTTGATTATGCCATGTTAAGAAATCACATCCATGGATATCAACAACAGTTTTTTTTTTTAGACGTAGTCTCACTCTATCACCCAGGCTGGAGTACAGTGGCTGGATGTCGGCTCACTGCAACCTCTGATGCTCAGATTCAAGCAATGCTCCTGCCTCAGCCTCCCGAGTAGCTGGGATTACAGGCGCCTGCCACTGTGCCCAGCTAATTTTTATATTTTTAGTAGAGACAGGGTTTCACCATCTTGGCCAGTCTAGTCTTTAGCTTCTCACCTGGTGATCCACCCGCCTCGGCCTCCCAAAGTGCTGGTATTACAGGCGTGAGCCACCACGACTGGCCATTACCAACAGTTTCATCAGAAATGTACCAGGAAGCTGTCAAGCTTATGGTGTTATGGTGTTGTATACCTGTCTTTCAAAATTTAAATTTCACTTAAAAAATAAAGTTTTAAGGCTGGCTCAATGGCTTATGCCTGTAATCCCAACACTTTGGGAGGCCGAGGTGGGTGGATCATGAGGTCGAGAGATCTAGACCATACTGGCCAACATGGTGAAACACTGTCTCTACTAAGAATACAAAAATTATCTGGGTGTGGTGGTGAGCACCTGTAGTCCCAGGTACTTGGGAGGCTGAGGCAGGAGAATTGCTTGAACCCTGGAGGCGGAGGTTGCAGTGAGCCGAGATTGCGCCACTGTACTCCAGCCTGGGCCATAAAGTGAGACTCCGTCTAAAAAAAAAGAATTTTATATATAAGCAGAATATCCAAAATAAAAATAGAGTTTTAGCCGAGGATAGCAGTGTGTACCTGTAGACCTAGTTACTCAGGAGTCTGAGGCAAGAAGATCCTTTGCCCCCAGGAGTTTCTATCCAGCCTGGGTAACATAGTGAGACCTGTCCCCAAACAACAACAAAACAGAACAATGTTATCATTGACAATAAATACAGTGAGTTGTTTTTCTAGAAGTGACTGGTTTACTTCATTATTTGTGAGAGATTACTGCCAGATATCCAAGACTGCCTGTCAGCCTTTCTGTCAAGTAGAAATAACATTCCACAAAAATATCAGCTAGTTCAGCTCGCAACTTAAACAATGGCATAAATGCTTTTCTTGAGGCAGCCAACATACTTTGTTTTTTTTTTTTTTTGAGATGGAATCTCGCTCTTTTGCCCAGGCTGGAGTGCAGTGGCAGGATGTCAACTCACCACAACCTCTGCCTTCTGGGTTCAAGTGATTCTCCTGCTTCAGCCTCCCCAGTAGCTGGGACTACAGGGGTGCACCACCACACCCGGCTAATTTTTGTATTTTTAGTAGAGATGGGGTTTCACCATGTTGGCCAGGCTGGTCTCGAACTCCTGACCTCGTGATCTGCCTGCCTCGGCCTCCCAAAGTGCTGGCATTACAGGCATGAGTCACTGCTCCTGGCTGACTTTGGAATGCTATAGAAGTGTTTTACATGAATTCCACATACATGTGCTTAAGAGTACCGAATATGATCCCTAATACAGTTTGATTTGTGCTAAGCTACCAACAGTTTTACCCAGTACTGCTTAAACATAATAAAGAAGTCAAATAATATCTTAGTATTATTAGTAAAATAATTTTGACCTCATCCGCCCCTGAAAAGGTCTGGGAGACTCCCAGGGGTCTGTGGACCCTGCTTTGGGAATCACTGCACTTGTTATTCTGTCTCTGCTGCTCTCAGGGATGATAGGCCGTGTCTTTCATATTTTGCTGATTAGGACACTGGGGTCCAGCAGAGCCCCACATGGGTCCTCATCTCTCGTTCCAGCACTGAAGTGAGAATTCTTTTCTTGGCAGGGACTGGTGAGGTTTCTTGGGGAGGTGGTATTGATTTTGATGGATGGAGTGGCCGCCAAAAGTAGCGGCTGGGAATGCACCCTTGGTGGAGGAAACAGCATTGGTAAAGGCCTGGAGAAAAGAGTTCTGCATGGGATCAGATAACTAGGGCCCTCGAAGGCCAGTGCCAGGGCAGTGGGCACCAAAGAGCAGTGCTGAGAGATGGGAAGCAACAGATGAGATGTGCCAAGGACAGGGAGTGCCAGAGAGGAAGGCCTTCGTCCTCCACCAGGAGGCCTGCCCAAGCTGGCTGGCCTCAGGGCTGTGTTCTCATGGTGGGGGTGATGTGTGGCCACTGCAATGAACTTCGCCTTCCTGACTGACCATGATTGGCAGAGGGTGGTCTGCTGCCCAGAACTCCCTGCTGAAAAGTGTCTCCACAGCTGTACTGACACTCAGCCTCTCTTTTCCTTTGTATTGGCTTTTATGGTAACAGTGAGTAGCCTCATCCAGTTTCTTATGCCATGCATGAGTGTGACCTGGGCAGAGGTGGCTGCTGAGGGGAGAGATTGATAGTGACACATCAGTGTGATTGGGGTGAGGGTCCTGACTTCTTTACCACAAAAAACCTGCTTGTTGCAGGGACTGATGCCTCGGCCCAAGTCCTGTGAAAGTGGCGGTTGCAAGCTGGGCTCAGTGGCCCACACCTGTAATCCTAGCACTGTGGGAGGCTGAGTCGGGTGAATCACTTGAGGTCAGGAGTTCGAGACCAGCCTGACCAACATGGAGAAACCCTGTCTCTACTAAAAATACAAAATTAGCCGGGCATGGTATTGCATGCCTGTAATCTCAGCTATGCGGGAGGCTAAGGCAGTAGAATGGCTTGAACCTGGGAGGCGGAGGTTGTGGTAAGCTGAGATCGAGCCACTGCACTCCAGCCCGGGCAAGAAAAGCAAAACTCTGTCTCAAAACAAAGAAAAAATAAAGAAAGTAGGGGTTGCAGAACTGACCCTGACACATCTCCAGCCTGGACCCGGCCTGCCCTCCTCCTCTTCTGATGGCCCCAATCTGCCCCTGAGCTGCTGGTCTGGTATGGGGAGACAGACCTCAGCTTTGGTGAAAGGCTGGCCTCATACCTCCTGCTGTGCACGTCTGTGCTCCTGAGCTGTGTGCCTGGGCTGGGTTGTGCCACACACAAGTTTGCAGCCGTGCTGCGTGATTGTGTGGATACACACAGTCTGTGCTGGGTGCACATGGCGTGCTGTGCAACACAGTCATTGTGAGTGTGTGGCCCTTACTGTGCACACTGAGTCGTGTCTGTGTTTGTTTCTGTGCTTTCGGTCGGGTGGTGCGTGTCTGTGTGTATATAGTTTGTATATCTTTACAGGGTGTGAGTGTCACTGTGGGGGGTGGTGTTTTTGTGTGCTGGTTTGTCGGTGTGTATCTTGGCCCAGCCCCAGAAGGCCAGCTGAGGTGTGGCGGGCGGTGGGGGTTGGACTGTGCTGGGGTAGGGAGCCCACAGCCGGGAGGCCTGACTGGGAATAGACATGTCCTCACCTGCCCAGAAAGCGTCCCAAGCCCTCAAAGAGTCCTTGTCCAGCTTCAGCGCCCCTGGCCAGTCAACCAGTCAGGGTGCGTGGCTGGAGAAGGGGGCATGAGGGAACCAAAACAACCTCAGCCCAATCCCACATTTGGCTGGCACCCAGCCCTATTATGCCCCCGCCCTGCACCCATGGCTCACCCCCTAAGGTTCCAAGTGCTTTGTATTGTGGGGGTTAGGGAGGGGCCTAGAGACAAGGCTCTGTTTGGCTCCTGAGACCAACTTCAGCTCCTAGTGGGCCACCGAGGCAGAGCTGGCCCCAGGCCTTGTTGAAGGTGGGGCTGCAGGGAAGACCAGCTCCACCGAGCCAGAGCTGATGCTCATCTCATTACGTGTGTCATTCATTTAACAAATATGCATTGAGCACACGCTGTGTTCCAGGCCCTGCTCTAGGTGCTGGGAATATAGCAGTCACTCACTGAATGAGGGGTGAGGAGAGGCGATACTGCTGCTGTGCATTTATAGATGAAGAAACGGGTCCTGGGAGGTGAAGTGATTTGTCCAGAGTCATAACACAACTGGGATTTGAAACCAGGCCTGTCTCATGCCAGAGGCTTCCTCCTCCTGCATTTGTCCAACCTGTCCCTAGCAGCCGAATTCGCATTGAGCTAGTACCAGCAGGACAAGGGGGCAGGTCAGCACTTGGCTAGCCCCGTGCCCTGGGGCTGTGGGTTGATGCAGGAGAGTGGGCACAATGAAACAGTGAGCTTCTAGGAAGGCAAGTTGCCTGGAGTAGGCATCAGGGTGGTAAGGTGGAGGACTGAAGGGTGGGGAAGGAGCGCAGGAGCCTATGTCTGTCTCCAGGGTGTACTGGGACCCAAGGGAACGCCTCCTCTCCTGCTGTGTGACCTGGGATGGCCCCTGCTTCACTCTGAGCCTTAGCTTCCTCATCTGTAAAGTGGGCACAGTAACTGCCCTCTCCCAGTGGTACCATGCTCATGGCATGATGCCAGGCACACAGTAGGGCAGCTGGGAGGATGGGGCAGAGCTGCAAGTGGGCAGGGCCTCCCCAGGGCTCTCTGCTCAGCCCCAGGAAATGGGTAGGGGGTAGGGAGGAGGAGGCGCAGATGTGCGCTTGTCTCACACGAGCAGCCGCATTTAGCCACTGAGTCGGGACTGAAATATTCCTGAGGGAGAAGAACCCTGAGGCTTCAGGGCGGCAACGGCTCGTCAGTGGGGAGCGGGGAAGGGATGTTGTCACCATCTGCCTCGTGTCTGTCTGTGACTAAAATAATACTGGGGTGAGACTCGCCGCAGGCACGGGCCCAGCCGCAAGGTTCCCCAGAAGAGGGAGGGGCTGGGGGTGCTGGAAACCTTGTGGGGAGCAGTGGCAGAGAGAGGTCTGCTGGGGGCAGCTCTTGGCCAAGGCTGGGCCCTGGTCCTGCGCCCCTCCTGAGGGGCCACAAGAACCCATGGCAGCGGTGTGCATAGGCATGGATACTTTTCTAGGGGGATCAGCCCCAGGAGTGCAGGACCAGGGGACCCCCAGACCCAGCTGGGGTCTGCTTCAGAGGGGAGACCAAGCGTGTGCTGAGATTCCTGCAAAGCAGGGACAACAGCAGAAACAAAGCAAGAGACAGACAAATTGCCTGATTCAGCTTCCATGAGCTTATCCAGAATATTGAAACCAGAAAACGTAGCAAGAAGCTATTTTAATTTCAGCCGACGTATAAGTTTTGGGTCTATGGTTTACTGTGGTTTTTATTTTGAATCAAATATGGAGGATGTTCCATAATTTCCTCCGGGCTCTGGGCTCTGGGGACTCAGTGCCTGCCTTTCTCTACTGGGCACAGTAGTCACATGCCAGCTGCCTTTAGGAGTTGGCACCCCTGGGCTTGCGCAGGTGCCCCTTCAGGTCAGGGACATGGCTTGGAGCCTGACACTTGGCTTCTGGGTGAAGCCACCACATTCTGATCTTTTGCTATGGTTCTCATCAGACATGACTAGTGGGGTATTTTTGTTTTTGTAGAGAGAACAGACCCATGACCTCAGTGGTTTATTTTAACTGCAGATGCACCCAAAATGCTGGTTGCTTTGTGCTGACATGGTTACAGGGCTGTCAGTTTAGCAGACAACATGCGAGCACCTACTATATGCAGGCTCTGAGGCTGGGCCTACCCTCAGCATACAAGGTAGAGAAGACAGCAAGACCCACAGGAGGTCAGCCACGTGGGTGCCAAGAAGGGCGGTGGGGAGGTCAGCAAGGGAGTGGTGGATCTGGCAGGAGTCCATGGCTGTCATCCTGGAGAAAGCGGCAGAAGCACTCATCCTTGAAGAGGAGACAACAGCAAAGGGCAGTAGGAGTATGCTCCAGGCAGAGAGTGTGTGTGCGCAGACCACCGCCTTATGGCTGTCTGTCTTTGTGGCAAGGCTATCCGCATCACAGTTTAGGTGCAATGTGGAGCCCTTCTTGCAGACCAGACCCCAGGCTAACTGGCTTAGGTGTGTTTTCCCGGTTAGTCCTCACCAGCATCCCATGAGGTCAGTACACTTAGTGCCCATCTTACAGATGAGGAAACTGAGGCTCAGAGAGGTTTAGCAACTTGGGTAAGAGGCAGAGGTAGGGCCCTGGGCTGCTCCGTGCCGCCTCTGCACAGTGTCCTCATTCAGCAGGCAGCAACTGAGTGCCTACTAAGCACAGGCCCTGAGCCAGGTGCTTCCTGGATTCAGGCCCCGGCACCACACTCCAGAATGTCCTCAGATGGCTGGCATCTCTCATCGTTATCTGGGCACAATGACCAGAGGAAGCTCTCTCCAGGGGTATATGTAGGTATGGGGGAGAAGGGTGTGGTTGGGAGCCTGGAGGCCCCTGCTTCGTAGCTATAAGCTCTCCTTCATGAAAGCCTTAGTTTCTTCACCTGTAAAATGGGGCCATATGCCTGCTGTGCAGGCCCATGTGAGATGAACAGTGAAAGCATGTGGGAAAAGTGCTCTGTGCATTTGGTGAGCCCTCAAACTGGGCTGACTCTCCTCAAACCACTGGGAGCCAGCTTCCCAGAACAATCTAGCCACCAGCCTTTCCCTGCAGCTGACAGGCTGCGGTCACCAACGCCATCACCACCCTGAATTATTCAAGACCCTCCAGGCCTCAGTGGCAGCCCTTCCCCTCTCCCTGCGCAACTGGGCTGTCAACGCCAGCCTCTGAGCCTCTGGTAGTGATCTATCTGTGGCCTTCAGGGCCCCCCAGCTGCAGCCTGCTCAGGTAGGGCCGTGAGTGTGATAGGGTGAGGTGCGGCTGAGCATGAGTAACAATGAGCATGTGAGAGCAGGAGGGTTGACAGTGTGAGTGTGTGTGTGTGGCTGTAAGTGTGCATGAGGATGTGTCAGGTGAGCATCTGCGTGAGGGCAGGTGTGAGTCTGCCACACTGTGTGTGAATGAGTGTGTGAGTGTATCTGGAGGCTGGGCTCTCCTTAGCTGCAGGGGAGCTGGGCTCAGAGAGGAGTTCCCATGCCTCCAGAGAACTCAGTGATCTGAGAGCCAGATTCCAGCCTGGAGTGGGAGGGGGTCAGCTCAACTTTGCTTCCAGCGTCCCTTAAGGGCTGGTTGGAGTGGGGAAAAGGCAGAGAGGCAACAGTTTAGGAAGAAGGGTATGTAGTGGTTGGATCATGAACAGGACTTGGATTCTGTGGGGGCTCAGAACACTGCCAGTCAGATTATTTCGGTACGTGTCATTTCCCGGCAAGCTGAGACCCTCAGAAGAGAGGCAGTTCCCTCCCCTTGGTCCCTTTCCTCCTCCTGGGCCTAGGAGAGCTGTGAGCCCCTGTGGGCAAGAGGTGAGGACTATTCTCTTGGATCTGTGGCCAGATGGATGCTCTCCAAGGTCTTGGGGGATGGGGAGGGTATGGGGGCTTACCAGCACCTTGAGGGAGGGCCCTCTCCCATAGGCAGTAAGGACAGAGCAGACCTGTTTCTCTGTTTGCTTGGTCCCCACTCCTACAAATGCACTGGCCCTGGAGGGTTACTGCTTCATGGGGGGTAAGATGGAGTACCTGGGAGGTTGGGGTCCAGTGAGATATAGGAACTGGGAGCCTGCAGTGTGTGGAGGTTGTGAGGGTGGAATGTGTGTTTGGTGTGAGTACTGGGGTCTGTGTTTGGTGTGAGTGCTGGGGTTGGTGTGAGGAGATGGGAGGCTGTCTGGGTTTGCCTTTGTATCTGCAAGATTGTATGTTTATAAGCCCTGTAGGTGTGACTGTTTATCTGTCTTTTTGTGAGTGAGGACCTGTCTGTGTGATCACATGCGTGTGTGTGATCTGTATTTGAGAGTGGATGTGTGTGGAAGCATGCTAATTGTGTGGGAGAGGTGAAAAATGATTGACAGGGAGGGGGTGATGGGTGGGGGCCCACACTGAGGTGCATGGTTTCATCCTCCCTCACGCTCTGCTTGTCATGGCTGAAATCCCCTGGACTGCTTTGAGACCATACTGCTAAGAATCTGGTTGCTGGGCTTCAGCTGGCAGAACATCAGAGCCCCAGGCCAGGAGAGCCACAGGTTGGGAAGGTGACGCAGGGTGAGGGACTTGGTGATGGGAAGCAGGCAGATGGAACTGGCTACAGAGCTAGGGCTGCTGGAGCCTGATGCCTGGTCCAAGTCCCAGCTCCTCCACTCATGGGAGTGAGCTGGGGCAAGTCACTGAGTCTCAGTTTCCTCATCAGAACAATGGGCCTGCACACTAAGCATTACCCACCCCAAATCCTATAAGCCTGCCTTCTCCTCCTGGCTCTGGGAAGTTGACCATTGGAGGCCTGGTCACTGGCCTGTCTGGAGGCTGGGGAAGGATGAGACGACCTCTTCTTCCCTTCCCTGGGCCCAGAAGGCCTGACTTGTCCTACTGCACCCCTCCCATCAGTGACCTGTGTAGACTCATGAGAACATAAGCCAGGTGGTCATCCTGTTGACCTCCCTGCATTCTGGGAGGCTTGGCCTCCAACCCCCAGACCAGGGAGTGGTCTCCACTCCTCCACTCCTTCCCAGGCTCAGAAGCAGGAATGGGGGAAGTCCTGCCCGTCCCTTCTCTGACTTTACCTTCCCTTTCTAGAGCAGGGGTATTCTGGGGTGGGAGGACTGAGTGTCCCTGCTGCCTGGTCCTCAGAGCTGGCTAGCTCCCTCCGTGCCCCTCGTTCCCCCGCCTGCTCGCCTGAAGAGCTGTGGCCCGGGCAGCTGTCCGGCTGAGTGGGTTAGCAACACAAGACAGATGGCGAGGGATTATCTCAGCTTCTCAGAGCGCGATGGCGGCAGTGGCGGGGGTGGGGAGAAGGCTCTCACACCCTCCCCATGTGTGTGTACACACACACACACAAATGCACACATGCAGCTCCCTGCTCCTGCCCCAGACCCAGCCCAGCCTCCTGCTATTTATGAGGTGGGCAGGAAGACAAGAGGAGAGATGAGATTATGAGAATTGGTGAGAACCGTGGGACTTGGCAATCTTGTCCCTGCCCTACTTGGCTTCCAGACCACAGGCTGAACCAGCTTCTCAGGCCCTTCTTGGACCCTGCCCCTGCTATTATGATTTCTCTGCAGCTGCCACCACTAGGAATGGTACATTCAGGAGGGCATGGTTTTACAGAGAAGTTTATGGCCCAGAGATATGTGAACTGCACTCAAAGTCACACAGCAAGTTTAGTTCATTAGCAGGCTAAGCTCTGGGGGCTGGCAGGTGGTGGAGGCTCTTAGATATCCTGGCACTGGCTGTGGGGTCCTTGTGTGTTCCGCAAACAAGGTGTGTTGCCTTAGCACTTGATGCTGCAGCCCAAGGTCCCACAGGGGCATGTCACAGGGCCAGCTGCAGGCATGCAAGGACTCACAGGCACAGCAACTCTTTCATATACACTGTCAGGCTCTGGGTGAAGGCCATATGGAGTTGAGTGACAGAGCTGGGTCTCCATGCTGTGTCACTGGGAAATAATTGGGGCAGGGTTAGAACCCCACTAGAGTGACTTCTCCTACCTGCCCCCCAGTTTGCCACAGGCAGATGGTAGAGGAACTTTCCAGCCTCAGCCACACACTCAGGCCCTTCCACCACCACATTCGCCCCTTAAGAGCCACACTCCAAGTCCTGAGTCAACTATGCTGAGCCCCCTGGGGAGGAGTGTGGACCAGGAGGGTGGGCAGGATTGGCAAATGGCAACCCGAGGGGGCCCTTTTCCCAGTATGGGTGGATGGGGCCCACTCAGTGGGGAAAGCAGGGTGGAGGCATTCTTAGAGAACTCCTTCTCTGGTCCTAGCTGCCAATGTCCTGACTCCTCCCCACTCCCCAAGAGTGACTCATTTTCCGCTGGACCCTGGGGTGTAGATGAGGGGCAGTGCGGGGCGGCTGCGGGTTGCCCAGTGCCACTCCCTGCAGAGCAAACCCATTTCTCTGGGCTCTCATGTGTTCACGGGTGCTTGCCCAGGTTGTCAGGTGAAACATGACCTCAGGGTCAGCCTGGCTTGCCTCTGGGGCTGCATTATTTGCGGGATCGCCAACATGATGATAACACCCACACTGTCCCGACACAAACAAGACCAGCACTGCCAGGTTTCCCTGCTCCTGCCCCTCAAACCATTGAATCAGTCCTTCCCATGCTATTGGATGAAAGGGGCTGCCAGGACCAAGCCCCTCCTCTCCACCGCCAATGTGACCACAGTTTTGGTATCCGGGTTGGGCCCACTCTAGAGCGCTAGGCCGAACTCATCTCCTGGATCCAGGCCAAGCTCCACTTCTCTGTCCCTCCAGCCTCAAGGTGGTCATTTGTATCGTGACAGCTGGACAAAACTATGTCTAAGCTGCCCATCTTCCCTCAAAGCTTGGCCTGGGAGCCCTACATGAAACCTTGGAGGTTCTGAGTCTTCCCCCACCCGCTGCGGGGGACTTTTCGGTCTGTGAAGGTCTAAAAGTAACATTCTAAAGAGGCACCGTGAGAGCCAATCAGGGAGCCCATGTAAATAACGGCCCGCTGATTGGCTGTCTCCTTCACCCCCTGAACGAAACTTCAACTTCATCAACTCAGGGAAGATTTTTCGTTTGGCCTCGCACGCCCTGCAGGAGGCGGGGCCGGGGGTCACCAGGGCCTTCTCCCAGCCGCACGCTACCTGGCCCGCGGAATGGGACCGCGCTGGGACAGGTGGGGGCGAGTGTGCCGCCCTGACCCTGGGACAGAGGGGTTTGTTCTGGTACAGAATCCCCCGCGGGGGTGGCCCGAGAAGTGAGCCCCCCTTTCTTTGTAGGACCGCCGCGGAACGGGCCGCAGGCCGCAGGTATAGAGCTTGGCTGGGCCGGATCGATATCTGCCCGCTGGACTGATGCGCGAGGGAGGCAGCTAGACAGGCTGGCTTTGCGGCAGTGTGATGGCCGCGCGGCACCCCCCGAGCTCCACAGCCCCCTACCCCGCCATTCCCTTCATCTAGCGCTCCCGGGGAAACCGAGGCGGGCAAGTGGCGTAGCGAAGGAGGGCGCAGCCAGGGGCAGCGACGCTCCCTCCTCGCTCTGGCTCTCAGCCCTGGTGGCGGTGGTGCTGGGGTGAGGGTAGCACAGGGTCGCACCCTGCTCCCAACCTCGGCTCGTCCCCACCCTCCATGGTCGTCCGCAGCTCGAGGCCGCCTGCATTTCTGCCAGTATCTAGTCCCCTCGCCCGATCCTTCGCCCTCCTCCCACTTTCGTTGTGTGTCTCCTCCCTGGCTGAGGTTCCTCCTCCCTCCCTTCTCTCTCTGGGTGTCTCCGTGTCTATCTCCACATCTTCATCTCCATTTCTTCCTCTGCGTGTCTCTGCCTCTAGCTGTCTCTGTCCCTCGGTCTCTGCTCAGGTCTCCGCTCGCCTCTTGCTTATTTTCGTTCCTCTCTTTGTCTGACTCTCTCTTCTCTCCCCCGCTTCAGTCGCCCCCCACCCCCCGCGCACACACACACCTCATAGCCCTGTTTACGACATCCCCTGGGCTGGCAGGTGGGCGGGGCTGCAGCAGAGCGGGGGTGAGAGAGGGAGACGCAGCCTCCCCCCCAGCTGTTAACCTTCACGCTTCAGGCCTCTGCGGATGGCAGAGGAGGGGGAAAGCCCAGCTGCCAGCTTGGCGGAGGTGACCGGGCGGGGGCTGGGGGCTGTCCCTCCCTCTGGGCTCGTCTCTGGGGAGATCTGGGGCCGGAAGGAATGTGGTGGAGGGCACCTTAGGCTGAGGAAGGCTGTTGCTGGATGGGTGGCCTCCTGAAGGCTTGTGCTGGCAAGGCAGGTGCCCAAAGGGGGCTCTGAGCGGTGTCGGCCCTGCCCGCAGCCGGGCCGGACGTGGGGGCCGGCGTGAGAATCCCGCCCATCTGTGAGCCGGCCTCACGCCGTCAGACCCAATTTATCTCGCCGCCAAAGTTTCACAGCCATCTGCTCGAGTGGAACGGCTTCCAGCGCTGGCCCCACCGGGCCCCCCAGCCAGCGCGGGGATGTTTTCCAATACGACAGCATCGCCCCCCCGCAAGCAAAGAGGGGGTGTAGGGGGAGGCGGCAGAGCGCGGTGCGCGGGGCTGGCAGGCAGCCCTCTCCCGCGAGCGAGCCGACCCTGAATTTTAAGCGATTGATCAGGAAGCGCAGGCCGTTCCCATCACTTTGAGCAGCCAAATGCGACGGCGCAGGGATTTCAAGGGGCCTTTGCGGAGGCGGTAATGAGGTCACCGTCACTGCGCCAGCCCTCGGACGGGAGGGGGCGAAGGTCTGCGGACACGTGTGAACACAGCCTGTGAACGGAGCCACATCTATATTCACGTGACCCCCGGGGTCCCAGCGTTGACCCAAGAGAAGTCGGCATTTGGAGCTGAGCTGATTCACACTCCCCCGCCCCCACCCCACCTCTCCAACAAGACACGGTCAGAGAGGCTGAGCTAGAACCCAGTCCCGCCACATCCGTGATTCCATGATCACCTCAGACAGCTTCAGCACAGGAGCCCCAGCCCTCTTCTCCTCCCTGCTATGTGCCTAAAATACCCATATTTGGGCACCTGTCCATTGCACTTCCTAACAAGCCTGCGGAGACAGATGTACCTTAGGCCCCCGGTAATCACACAGGTGCACACATTCCAATTACACACCTGACCGCAATGCTCACGCACTGGTACACTCCCAACCACTACCACCCCCAAACATGCACACAGGTACTCCATCATTCTCAGACCAGCACCCAGCAACACACGAGCCCCCAAACTCCCCTCCCTGGGATGCACTCATGTGCACACTCCTTCCTAAACCCCCGAGCTTGCTGCCATGTCCGCGCGGGTGGGCGCCTCCACTGCCCGCCAGGCAGCGCGGGTGCAGACCTCGAAGAGAACAAAGGCCGGTTGGGTGGGAGGGAGGGGGGCTGAGCCCCCGGCCTGTCCTCCTAGGCGATGCTCGTCTGTCTTGGCTCCGCGGCCACCGCATCGAGCGGCTCTGATTGCCGAGTAAATCACCGCGATGATCTGAATAATTATCGTCTCCTGAAAACGGAAAAAACAAGGAATAAATAAAGAGAGACGGGAGCAGCCACCTGATTTCTAGAAGCCCTGGTGTGTGTCAGGGGGTGAATATATAGGGGTGGGCGTCAGTGGTCCCCTGCAGATCCTTGGGGCTTCTGCTGGGATGCAGCACAGGTGCGGTGGGATGGGCCTCAGGGCAGACAGTCCTTCCTTAGAGGTGGCAGTTAGCATCCAGCCTCCCCTTTCCAGGTTGAGTCAGGCCCCCGGGAGCACCCAACCAACCCCAGCTGGCCTCTTTGCTCCTCACACACTCAGGCCCACCTGACCTGTAGGGCATCCTTCCAGTCTCCAGGGCTTTGCTCAGCCAGTCCCCCCTTGAATGCCCTCTCCCCACCACTCTGGCTGTCCTCACTCTCCCATCCCCAAAGTTCAGCCCCAGCTTACTTCCTCTGAGAACTTCCTGACTGCCCAGCCCTGCAGGATCCTCCCCTCTCAGAGTTCCAGTGTCTGATTGCACTTTCCCTGACTGATTTGGGTGTGTTCTCCTGATCCTCTTAGCTGGATGGCAGCTTTGGTGGAAGCAACTATGTTTTAAACAAAGCAATGAGAGTATTAGCAGCAGCAGCCACTGTCCCATCCTGAGCAGCTAGGATGTGCTGGCCCTGTGCCAAAACACCCTCTCATCATGGATCCTCCCCAGAATCCTGTATAATAATATCCCCATTTTAGCAATGGGGAAACTGAGGCTTAGGAAGACTGAAGCTTGGATTCTTTTCCTCCAGGATGAAGATGCTGGTCATCTGCTGCATCCTTTCTGCAGTTGCCCCCTGATCCCGCATGTTGGAAGAGCTGCTCCTCTTCCAGTGCTGAGCACCAAGACGCAATGACCTCAACCGGCTGGGCACGGTGGCTCACACCTGTAATCCTAATGCTTTGGGAGGCCGAGGTGGGCAGATTGCTTGAGCCTAGGAGTTTGAGACCAGCCTGGGCAACATGACAGAACACCATCTCTACAAAACAAACAAAAACAAACAAATAAAAAACACCAAAAATTAGCTGGGTATGGTGATGTGAGCCTATAGTCCCAGAAACTTGGGAGGCTGAAGGGGGAGGATGGTTTGAGCCCAGGAAGTCGAGGCTGCCGTGAGCCATGATTGTGCCACTATACTCCAGCCTGGGCAACAGAGCGAGACAGTCTTAAAAAAAAAAAACCCAAAATATGAAAATACGTCAACTCTATCCTGCCCAACCTCCACCAGCCCTGCCCATTTCTGCTGCTCCTTCTCCTCCCTTTTCCTAGCCTCAGGAGGAGTGCCATCCATGGATTGTGACCCGCAACCTCCCAAAGGGCATGACTCTTTCCCATAGCCACAGCATCAAAGAGGGGCAGTTCAGCCCTATGCTTCTGCCTCAAATGGTTCCAGATGTGGGGCCTGCAAAAAAGGCAGGGTGAAGCTTCAACGCAAAGCTAGGTTTCCTCCTGGAGGTTGCTCTAGGGGAGGCCCATGCCCCTCCCACCCCTGGCACCTGATCAGTAAATGGGAGCAGAACAAAGCCACTGAGATGGTGGTTCAGGGAAAGAGTCTCCAAAGACCCTGGGGGAGAGAAAGCCTTGCTGGGCCTGTGTGTCTGGGGCAAGAAGGAGCTTAAAGCCCATTCTGGGTTTGCATTCTTTGTTCTATCCAGCCTTGCTGGAACTGGGCCCTGGGGCGACTTCCAGAGTGGGATTCTCCAGGCTGAGCAAGGAGGCCCAGGACTGAATGATTTAGATCCCTTCTACTCTTCCTCAAAGAAATGCCGTTCTAGATGGCAGAAACTGAGTTCAGGGCTCCAAACCGGTTCCTGGCTAACGGTGCCTGTGCAGGCCTCTCCCGTGGGGATCCTGATTCAGGGCCCCAAGTGTTCCTGGGGGCATGGCAGGGTCTGGATATCATTGTGGCTTGGGTAGAGGAGGGACAGGTGAGACATGATGCTGGTCTAGAGATACATCCAGGCAGTTCAGCTCTGGGTGTGAATGAAGATGAAGCAGAGCCCAGTCCAGCTCTGGGAAAATCTCAGCTCCTATTCCATAATCTCCTGGGACTCAGGACAGCACCTCCTACTTGGAAGGGTGGCGGAGGTGGCCAGTATCCTTGGGATGATTCACGAACTCCTCTCCCCACCCCAAGCTCCCTTCTGCCAGCTACTCTTGGTCCCCTACTTAGATATTTCTTTGGCATCCATTGTGTGCTGGCCCTAGGGGCACAGCAGCCTGGGGTTCAGAAAGTGCTCAGGCAGATGGGGAGGCATACCCATCAACCTATGCATACTCACACACACAGACTCTCCTCCTACCCCCTCCAAGTGGGACCCACTGGGAACCCAGGGGAAACAATAATGAATGTGACCTTTGCAATTGGACAAACCTAGGTTCAGATCCTGGCTCTACACTACTTGTTAAGAGCAAGTCATTGAGTCTCAGTTTTGGTATCTGCAAAGTGAAAATTATAATAGTGCATGTTTCACGGTGCACCTGTGAGGGTTCTATGAGATAATCGAGTTGTCGATGCTCATCACTGCCCATCATTAGGGAAGGAGAGATGACCTCCAAGGTTGCTCCTTGGCCACTCCAGGACAGTGCTTCCATGGCACGGCTAGGCTCCAGCCTTTATTTATTTATTTATTTATTTATTTTGAGACAGCATCTCATTCTGTCACCCACGCTGGAGTTCTGTGGCATGGCATGGTCTTTGCTCACTGCAGCCTCAACCTCGGCTCAGCAATCCGCCCACCTCAGCCTCCCGAGTAGCTGGGACTACAAGGCACATGTCACCATGTCCAGGTAATATTTAAATTTTTTTTGTGGACACTGGGTCTCCCTGTGTTGCCTAGGCTGGTCTGGAACCCCTGACCTCAGGTAATCTTCCTGCCTTAGCCTCCCAAAGTGCTGGGATTACAGGTGCGAGCCCCTGCACCAGCCAGCCCGGCCTCTTGATTCAGTGGTGGAGGTGGTTGGCCTTGGCAGGTCCTCCGCACTGCCGAACCGCTCACACTCTTCAAAGCTTGGTTCCCCTACCAGTCACAGTCTCTCTCTACTAGGTTTCTCTGGCTCTCACTCTCTCTCTGCCTGCCCATAATTCCATCCATCCGTGTCTCTTTTTCCGTTTCTGCCTCTCCCTAAATACACAGAACTCTCCCCCCACCATAAGAACACCCTTCCACTCCCACCCACACATCCAGCTCAACTCATTACCAGCATGCACTCTCACCTGGGTGCACACAGGCAAGGAGACACACAAAGGCAAAGCGGTGGAGAGACACAAGCACGCACACACTCAGACTCGAGTGCACACAGGCATGAGGACAGTCATCTATCCAACACATATACAGGTGCACACACAGCACAAATAGGCATGAACAGGTGCATACAGACGCACTTGGTGACAAACATACAAGGACATTGGAGCATATTGCACATCCAAGAGTCCACAGACATGTATACTCTCTCCGCACCACATGCATGCGTCGGACAGGCACAGACAGGTACACACAGACACAGAAACACACACAAGGACACACATGCGCATCTGCACAGTAAGACACAGGCACACACATATACACACGTAGGCACACACAAGCTCTTGCCCCCAACCCCCCTCAGAGAACTGGCTGCCTGCCAAGCGCGGAGCTTTCTGCTGGGTGTGCACAACCTTTCACAGGCTCTAATTGAGTCGAGGGTGATTTATAACACGGCAGCACCCCTGCCCGCGTGGGCTGCCCCCTCCTGCTGCAGCCCTGTCCAGAGTCTTCGACCCCCACCCCGCCCCCCATGCCGCCTGTACAGCATCACATGCACAGGCCCCTTCGAGGGAGAAAGGGGCATTTTCGTCCTTGCCACCAGCTCCTGTCTTCACTCTTGCCTTTCTCCTGGGCCAGACACTGGACTCCGAGAAATTATGCCTCAACCCACCCACCCCACCACAGCCATCAAACGCAGTGTTACTCAGTCCAGCCACTAGGAGACCAATCTAACTAACCTGCCTGACTAGAGACAGCCAGGACCTTGACTGCAGATCCCACATACTTCCTGAGCTGCAGCAGGAGAAACTGGATTTGGACCTGAGAAGGGACTTGCTCAGTGAGCTGGTGCTGCAGGATGGGCTATGACCAGCAGGGTATAGGAAAGCCTCCATTCAGGAGGAGAAGGCACCAATAACCTTGTTTCCTGCCCTTCCATCCTTTTGGGTAACTGAGCTGTGACCCTCGATCCCAGCTGTCCCCATGGCTAGTGTGGCTGGGCCTGTGATTAACTGCATTAATTAGGCTCTGAGGCTTGGCTCATAAAGTCCCCTTATCCACCTAAGAAGGAGTGGCAGTGAGGACTTTTGTCCTGGTGGGAGACATATATGCGCCCTGACCCCTTACCTCTGACCCTGACATGGGCCATCAGCTCTAGCCATGGTCCATGAACTCAGCCTAACAGCTATTTCATCCTCCCAGAAGAATCTTGTGTTGAATGCTGATGCTGTTAACCCCATTTGACAGTGAAGACAACCAAGGCCCAGAGAGGCCAAGTCCTAGAGACTGATCCCACAGGAGCCCATCCTGCCCCACTGCACATGGGGCTGCTTTTTGGAGCAGGAAAGGCTCAACCTCCCTCTTCTGAGATTTTTTTTTTTTTTTTTTTTGAGATAGAGTTTCACTCTTGTTGCCCAGGCTGGAGTGCAGTGGTGCAATCTCGGCTCACTGCAACCTCTGCCTCCCAGGTTCAAGCGATTTTCCTGCCTCAGCCTCCCAAGTAGCTGGGATTATAGGGATGCACCAGCACAAGTGACTAATTTTGTATTTTTAGTAGACTTGGGTTTCACCATATTGGCCAGTCTGGTCTCAAACTCCTGACCTCAGGTGATCCACCCGCCTCATCCTCCCAAAGTGCTGGGATTACAGGTGTGAGCCACTGTGCCTGGCCCAGAGTTGGGTTTACATTACAGAATGAGGAACTCAGATTAGATTTAAGAGGGGTTGTGCATGATGGCTCATATGCCTGTAATCCCAGTACTTTGGGAGGCCAGCCTGGGCAACATGTGGAAACCCCATTTCTACAAAAAATTTTAAAAAATTAGCTGGGTGTGGTGTTGCACGTCTGTAGTCCCGGCTACTTGGGAGGCTGAGGTGGGAGGATCACTTGCAACTGGGAGGTTGAAGCTGCAGTGAGCTGTGATTTGCATCACTGCATTCCAGCTTGGGTGACCCTGTCTCAAAAAAAGAAAAGAAAGGGACCTCCTCAGCAGTAGAGTTTGATTGAGAGCCAAGATGTGTGTGTTGTGTGTGTGTGTGTGTGTGTGTGTGTGTGTGCATGTGTGTGTGTGTGTGTGTGTGCGCGTGTGTGTGTGCCGTGGAGAGGGTCTGGGCTGCCCCCCAGGGCATCCATATGATAATGGCAGCCAACATTTAGTGCTTGCTTATTGAGTCACAGACAGTCCCGTAGGGGAGGAGCTGAACCCCATTTTATAGATAAATTAAACTGAGATTTTGACAATTTAAGCCCTCTGCCCCAGCCTCATGGATTTGAGGCAGCGCCACCCGTGTCCTTTCCCACTGCCATGTCCTGGGTAGGTAGATGGATCCTTTGGGGTCTGTGTTGCAGCAACACCACCTCATCTCTGCTGTGGCTCAACCCAGCCTTGGGCTCTCGCTCAAATACACTTGAACATGTGTGAGTGTGGGTGTGAAATGGGTGGCCTTGAGGATATGTAGGGTGTGCCCCAAAGACTCTAGTGGGGAGGAGATTTGTGCTTGGATGTGTGTGTGTCCCAACATGCCTGGGTGTTTGTGTGCGTGAGTATCTTTAGGACATGTTATGGGTTTGTGCTGGTCTCTGTGTATTGCTGCATGTTTGTGTTTGTAGCTCTGCGTGCATCATTCTGTGTCCCTCTCTGCACTGCTTGTGTGACGTGTGTATGTCCCTGTGAGCCTCCTCCCTATTTGTCTCTGTGTGTGTGTCTGTTTGACATGTCTGTGTCTGTCCCGCTTCTGGGCTTGTTTCTGTGTGAGCCTCTCTGCAGCCCTGCCGGGTGTGTGTGTGTGCACGAGGCTCCCTGCCTGTTTCCGAAAGTGACTCTAGGTGCGACAGTGTGTGTGATGGTGTGACTGTGTCTCTGTATCCGTGTGTGACTGTGTGTGAGACTAACTGTTCTTGTGTGTATGTGACACACTGTGTGCGTGACTACATGGTGCTGTCTGTGTGACTGTTTCAGGACCTGGACTGGGGGGGGGCACAAAATTTAAGGGGGCTCCAACAAATCTCAGTAATCAGGAAAAATAATATTTTCGCAGACTTTTAAAAAACACAATGCAAAAAATGATGAAAATAGACTATAAAGACAGGCTCAGTGTCCGCGCCTGTCCGTGTGGCTGTGTCTGTGCCTCCGCGAGTGTCCCCGTGGCTGCCGCCCTCCCTCTCGCGCGCCGCCAGGTGAGCGAAGCCCCCACCACCGGTCACGCTGCTCTGGGCTGAGCCTCGGTAATTTCCGAGTCGGCGGCGGCTTTGTGTGCACCGGCCGCGGTCTGGGGGCGGAGAGGGAAGGGAGGGTTATTTCTCCCCTCTTCCTTTTTATTGGGTCATTAACAACCGCCCGGACTGCCGCTGCGCCCCCCCTTTCATGTCTGCCGCGCCTCCCGCCATTATCTGCCTCCGCCGCGCGGCGTAATTCGATGCCAATCAGGTTCAGGGCGCAGAGGCCGCCGGATCAAAGCCGGGGCCGCGGCGCTGGAGGGAGTGGGATGGGGGGCGGGCTGCGCTCCCCCGGGGTCGGGGCACCCACCAGGGGTCCCGCTCAAGCATCTAGGGTCAGACTGGGAAGTCGTTGCCCACCCCGTGCGGGATTCAGAAGGCTGCCTGGGGTGACCAGGTTGGTCAGTGGTTGCGCTGCGCGGTCCAGCAGAGCACCTGGGTCCCTTCGGGGTAATTTCATGGAGGGCGCGGCCTTTAGGTGGAGATTCTAGGCGGAGGGATCAGCTTGGGCACAAGCGGAGCGGCAGAACTCAGCGGAGCGACAGAACTCAGCGGAGCGAATAGGGAAGAACCCGGCTGGTGGGATTCTTCTGGCTGGGGGACTGTTGTCTTGCAAGTGTGAGGAGCAATGGCGGGGGTTGAGAGGGGGCGGGCAGAATCATAGTTGGCCTTCAGAATCCTTTATCTGGGGCTGTCCTCTGTTTGCTAGAGGCTATGCCCTGACTCAGTTTCCTCCGCTGGGAAATGGGGAAGCTGTTAGCTTCCCCCACTCTTCCACAAGGGATAGTGAGGTGATGAAGGTGATAAGACAACCCAAAACAAGCACGACTCAAATTTCGTGAGCACTTTCTGATTGCAGATCAGGCCTCAGTCTCCATTCATCCACACTGCAGCTCTGCAAGTTGGAACTCATGTTTTTACAGTTGGGGAAACAGAGGCACAGAGAGGGAAAGTGACCTGCCCAAGGTCCAGGGCTAGTGAGGCACATGGCTGGGATTGGAATCAGGCCCATAGATTTCATGAAATGGGTTCTCTCCAGGGAGGGCCCCTAGCCAAGCCATCTGCTGTTCTCCTACCCCTTCTGGGTTCTGGGATGAGGGTAGAGGGTTTGGAGCTGACTATGTGAGAAGCCAGTGGATCCACAGAGCACAGAGTGGGCTGGGTAGGCAGTGGGGGCACACTCATCCTCCCCACACTCACAGATGTCTCCACTACTTACAGCTCTTGGGCAGGTCACCTGCCACCACTACCCCAACCCTGGCCTTTGTCTGATCTGTAAAAGGGGGTTCACAAGCTTCTTCAGCTTTTCCCTGAAGAATCAGTGAGTGGACCTAGCAAAGGGAATTTTCAGATGTAGTGTGGATGGGAATTTTTATCACCATCAACCAAAGACTCAAGGAGGGTAGTGTCTGCCCGGCAGTCCCTGAAGGGGATGGAAAGCCCCCTTCTTCCCCCAAAGAAAATGCCGGTGTTAGTTCCAGTGATTTTGGAGAGAGTTGTTCCCTAGTCCCCACCCTTGAGAGGAAGAGAAAGAGATTTTCTCTTCCAAATAGTACTGGGTCTTCACAACTCTAAATATCTCCAACCCTAGAATGTTCTGAGCAAACCAACGTATACATAATATATGCTTCTGTTCTTGGCTAGGTGAGTTGGCTCATGCCTGTAACCCCAGCACTTTGGGAGGCCAAGGTAGGCGGATCACCTGAGGTCAGGAGTTTGAGACCATCCTGACCAACATGGTGAAACCCCATCTCTATTAAAAACACAAAATTAACTGGGTGTGGTAGCACATGCCTGTAATCCCAGCTACTTGGGAGGCTGAGGCAGGAGAATTGCTTGAATCCGGGAGGCAAAGGTTGCAGTGAGTCAAGATTGTACCATTGCACCCAAGCCTGGGCAACAAGAGTGAAACTCTGTCTCAAAAAAAAAAAAAAAAAAAGCTTAGGTTCTTAACTAAAAATAGGCCTCCAGACCTTGAGGGCACCAGCCAGCAAGGACCTTCACCACTGTCCTCTCCCCGGCATACCCTGGTTCTGGGGCCTGATAAGTTGGGGTTATGGGCTGAGGAGAATGGTAACTGGAGGTCCCTCAGCAGCCCCTGGTGTTTTACGAATGGTTTCTTGAGGCTGGGCATGGTGACTCATGCCTGTAGTCCCAGCACTTTGGGAGGCCAAGGTGGGAGGATAGATTAAGCCCAGGAGGTAGAGGCTGCAGTGAGCTAGGATTTTGCCACTGCACTCCAGCCAGGGCAACTGAGTGAGACCGTTTCAAAAACAAAACGAAACGAAATGACAACACAAATGGTTTCTTGAGTACCAGCTTGGGTTGGGTTAGTCTGCACTGCACTGGGAAGACAGGGGTAGGAGGCCACAGATAGATGCAGGAGTGCCTTGGCTGGTGGGAGAGGCCGGTGGAGCCCGCTTCCTGCATGGCGTGATCTGTGCTCACGGGGGCGGGGCTTCTAGTGGGCCTGGGAGCGCCCTTTCTTTCTGGGGAGACAAGTGAGCTGGATAGAGAAGGATAAATAGAAGTTCGCTGGTTGAGGTCTGGGGACAGGAAGTACATTTCAGGAATGTTTGAAGCCCAGAGGCCTCAAAGAATAGTGCACAGTGAGTGTTTCTGGAGGTGGGGAGAAGGGCCAGGGTTTGGGCTGTAAAGTCCCGAGGAGCATGCGGGCAGAAAGGGTAGGGCCTCGAAGGATCTGGAAAGTAATCCTGAGGGTGCTGGGGAGCTGGGGCAGCTTCAGGGAGAAGTCACCTTGCTTCAGCCTCCTCACCTGTGTAGTGTGGGCACAGGCCTTCCTCCCTGCAGGGCCTGCTGGAAGGTAAAGGAGAGACTGGAAGGGGAGGCACTTATGCCTTTTGCTACCTCGCTCCCTGAGGGAGTGAGGCCAGAGTGAGGAGGCAGGGACTGGGGGCTTTGTATCCACTGTTCTCCAAGCACAGGGAGACAGGCCAGGGAGCCCATGCTTCCTTCCAGACCTGGCCTGGGCTGCCAGACACAAGAGGTGGCCATGATTAGCAGCTCCAGTTGGCCTGGGCATGTGGCTTGGGCAGTGTCTCCCATTGGGGAAATGGGATCATGGTTCTGGCTCCAAGGTCAGGAAAGCTGCCATTGCCCAGGAGCTCCTTCTTGCCGCTGAGGGGCTCTACAGAGCCCAGCCTCAGGCCTCACCACGTTCTTCTTGCCGGATTGGCAGGGGCCTTCTTAAGTGGCTTCTCCTCCAGCTGGCATTCCATGCTCCAAGGGGAAACCTAGGGGTGATGCAGGCCACAGAGCTGGGGGCTGAAATCTCTGCCCTAGTCTGGTTCTACATTTCTTATCTTCCCGAAGGAGGCCCATGGCCTCCCCTGTTCTGCGTCTCTCCTGGGGAGTTCCTGCCTGTCTGGTGCTGGGTGCCTGTGTGTGTAGGAAAGGGAGGATTGGCTGCACCGCACACCACAGATCCCAGCTGCCTCTGGACGCTGAAAAATCCAATTTTCTTCCTAATTGCCACCGCCCGCGCGCGCTCTCTCTCCACTCACAGCCTACTTCTGCTTGGCGGTGCCTCGTTTCCCCCACATTCTCCCCGCTCCTGCCTCCTGCTGCCGACCCCACGGCGGATGCTGCCCCCCCTCGCGGTCACCCGTGTCGGGACACACCATATATCATGTCTGCAGCCGGGAGGGGCCTGGGAGCTGGCCGGCCCCCACACTGGGCTCCCTGACGAAATCGTCCTTTTCTGCGGCGGATGACAGGTTGTGGGAACAACAGCTTGAATTACGGAAAGAAGTTTCCCCACTGAGTTAATCTGCAGTGGCTGGAGGTGACCTTCTGGAGACGGCGATTAATCACGGGCCGTGGCGGGCACCGCGCCACGCCGGGCCCTTTGGGGGAATACTAATTCCACTACAAGATAAATCATAATTTGACAATAATCATCTGCCCTAATCACTCCAATTCTTCCGTTTAATTATTTGTATACACCGTGTTTCTTCCAAAGACCCTGTGTGCCCATGGGTGGGGAGAGGATGGTCTCCTGGGCACAGACCCCTCTCTGGCCCGTCAAATCTGTCGGACCTGCTGGCTTGCCTGGGGAGGCCTGACTCAGAACCGACAGGGAGAGTGTTGGAGCTCAGAGTTTTGATAGGGCAACTGGGGAAACTGAGGCACAGAGAAAGGCCAGGCCTTGCCCAAGGTCACATGGCAAGCTTCGGGTGAGCCAGGCTGAGGACAAAAGGCTTCGATGTTGAGGCCCAGGCTGCAGCCCACTTCCTGGAATGCCTCACCTCTCCTGCGCTACTCCCTGACCTTCCGTCCTCAATCTCCTGTGATGACCGGTCCCACCCTTCATCTGCCAGTGTGGACAGGGTTGCTGACTGCTTCCATTCCCCCTACCCCAGCCCTGGGCCTGGCTGTGCACTCAGAACATGAAGATCAAGGATTTCAGGCTTGTAGGCATCCGAGCAGGCATTGCATGAGCCTTCTTTTTTTTTTTTTTGAGATGGAATCTTGCTCTGTTCTGTCACCAGGCTGGTGTGCAGTGGCGCGATCTCGGCTCACTGCAACCTCTGACTCCCTGGTTCAAGTGATTCTCCTGCCTCAGCCTCCTGAGTAACTGGGATTACAGGCACACTCCACCATGCCCAGCTATTTTTTTTTGTATTTTTAGTAAAGACGAGATTTCACCATGTTGGCCAAGATGGTCTTGATCTCCTGACCTCGTGATCCGCCTGCCTCAGTCTCCCAAAGTGCTGCCGCCTGAACCTTTTTACCAGTGGCTGTGTGACCTCTGGCAGTTGATGAGACCTCTCTCAGTCTGTAGCCTTTACCTGTAATTGGGTTGAGGTCTCGGTCTCCCAGGGTGATGGAGACTTGGCCTGATGCCAGATCCACAGGTGTGCTCATGGGGGCACCCGCAGGTGTGCTCACAGATGCCTGCCGTTGCTCCTTCCTGTTCTGTCAGGGTCCAGCCACTGGAGCCCTGCATTTCCTACCTCCATTTCCCCTCCCAAATCTGGCTCCTGGTCCCACCATGCTCAGCCCCTGGGTTGAGCTGCCAGGAGAGTCCCAGGATCCTAGCTGTGCCCCTGGGCTGGCTGACTCTACTGCTGATTCTGGCTCCCTGAGCAGGAATCAGAATGACTCAGTGACTTTCTTCTTCCATGCAGGCTCCTGGCACCCCATGGAGGAGGGTAGTGGCAAGTGGGGTATAATGAGAGCTGCTAGGTCCAGGGTGCACCCTGCATAGGGCTTGTGGCCTACCTTTGCGGCAATGTGAGGGGGATGGTTCTCCCAAACAAGAACCACAAGCCTGCTGGGTGTGCTGAGGGTGCTACGGCCATAGAGAATGAGACACTGATGATAATGAGAATAACCATAACAGCAACGAATGCTCATTCCCAACAACAGCCTGCCTTCAGGATCTCTTGGTCCCAGGGTCAGTGTTAGGCTAATAGAGGAAACGTAGCCCTTCCCTGGTGGTCTTGCGGTTAGGATAATAAAAATAAATACACAAATAAATAAAAGGGAAATACAGCCCCATCCCCAAGATGCTCTAGTATCAGGGAAGATGTGACCCCTTTGCTCAGATCTAAGAGAAGCCAGACTCCGGGAATACAAACCACAGCATTGCCCGTCAACATTTTGGAGCCCCTGCTGTGTGCCAGGCCTGTGCTCAGTTTTTCACCTGCTCCACATCACTGAGTCCTGACGACCACTTGTGAGTAAGATGTAAGATGTGATGTCAGCCCATTTTACAGATGGGAAAATCAAGTCACAGAGAGGCAAAGTCACTTGCTCAACGTCACTATGCTTGTGAGCACAAGGCTGGGATTTGAACGCAGCCTTCTCCATTCTTTCCTGTCTCCCAGAAATCGTTTCATCAGTATTGTAGAATTTCTGGCCGGAGGATCTGGGCAAAGCTGAGTCAGTCTGTTCGCCTGTCAGGGTCTCCATGCTTCTGGCTGTAAAAGGGGCTTCGCGCATTTGTGAAGTGGGAATGTGGAAGAGCAGCCGGTCCCTGCCTCAGCCCTGTATGCCTGTAAGGCCTTCATGGGGGTCTTCTTTCCGTTCTTTCTGTTGTCGTTCCCCTTCACTCCACCTCTGTGGACTCCGGGTTCCCTTATTCCCTGTCCTTGGCTAGATCAGCGCCCCCCCACCTCTGCTTTTCCATGACTCTTGCCTGGAGGAGGAGGGTGTACAGGCAGTGTTCTATAGTCCGGCAGCTTCCATCCGATGCTGTTTCCTGGCAGTGCTTGGGCAGATCATCCATGACTTGGGACCAGTGGGGACGCTGTTGACTTTGTGAGAGGTGTTTTGGTCGGGAACCCCTGGCTGTCTGCAGCCCTGCCTTTTAAGGTGAGTTCCTAATACCAGGCAGGGCTCTGGAAGGCAGCTGTGTAGGAATACCTCATCTCAACCACGAGGACCTGAGGAGGGTCATTTAGCTTTTCTGAGCCTCTGTTTCTGTATCTGTACCCAAGGGTAATAACAATGCCTGACATATGGTAAGCACTCAATCTTTTTTTTTTTTTTTTGAGATGGAGTCTTGCTCTGTTGCTCAGGCTGGAATGCAGTGGCACCAAGCGGCTCACTGTAACCTTTGCCTCCCAGATTCAAGCAATTCTCAGCCTCAACCTCCCCAGTAGCTGGGACTACAGGCACCCACCACCACACCCGGCTATTTTTTTTTGTTGTTTGTATTTTTAGCAGAGATGGGGTTTCACCATGTTGGCCAGGCTGGTCTTGAACTCCTAACCTCAGGTGATCCAACCTCCTTGGCCTCCCAAAGTGCTGGGATTACAGGCGTGAGCCACCATGCCCAGTCTTTGTTTTTTCTTAAGACAGGGTCTTGCTCTGTTGCCCAGGCTGGAGTGCGGTGGCGCAATCATAGCTCACTACAGCCTCAAACTTGGGCTCAAACGATCCTCCCACCTCAGCCTCCTGACTAGCTAGGACTACAGGTGTGCACCACCATGTCTAGCTAAGTAATGGAATGTTTTGTACAGACCCAGGTATTCCTGTGTTGCCCATGCTGAGCACTCAATAATGTTGCCTATTGTTAGTTGAAGTACCAGGCTGCTTGTTGAGGTCACAGAAGGGTCAACCAATTGTCACCCTCCTCTAGCTTGGCCCTAGATTGCCTTTTTAAGAGTGTCCAAGAGGGGAGGGGCATCTCCCCTGCAGATAGCACTCCACTCAGAAAGGCCTCTGGTCAGACCCCTCCCAGTAGAGCCAGCCCCACTTCCTGCTGGGGGATTGCAGGACTGGAGGCCCAGCTGGGGAGGTGGCAGGGCTGTGGCAGCAGAGAGGGGAGGCAAAGGTTGGCTGAAAAGTGTGGGGAGAGATGGCCTGGGGGGAGAGCAGCCGAGTCACTGGGGAGAGAGGGAGGCTGTTGCGCTATAAATACCTTCCAGGTAACAGGACCCATAAATGAAGGGAGGGAATTAGTCACATTCTGCAGCGCCTCAGAGAGAGGACAGGGAGCATTGACCTGAATCCATGGAAGGGAAAAAATTAGGCTAACCTTGTTGGGTGGGGGGGAGGTTAGGGGCCGGATGCTGTGCCTTCTCAGTGGGGTGCCTGAACAGGCTCTGGTCGGCAGGCAGGAAGGAATAACCCTGGCGGGAGGGGTCTAGAAGGGACATCTTGTCTATTTCCATGTCCAGATGTGCGAGGTGTGTGGGGCTTTCTTTTCTCCTCAAGGATCTCCTGGCCTCTCTCAGAACTGACACCTATTCCTCCTGGGAAGTCCTTCTAGGAGTCTAGCCCCAGTTGTTCCTCACGTCACACTGAAGCATGTTTCCATTCACCGCCCTCACTGTCTTTAAGCTCTGGCTCCCCCTGGACTCCCCACCTTGTCATGCAGCTAGCTCTGGGGTGATTCCCTGGGTTCCTAATCAGGCAGAAGGATCTTTGCGGGTGAAGTCAAGAAGGCCATGTCCTGCATCCTCTCTGGACTCAAGCCGAGTGGGTCCACTTGTCCCTCGCTGGGATGATGACCGTGGCCTGTGCTCTAGTCTCCCAGCCCCAGCTTCTCCCCCTCTGGGCCAGCCCCTCACCCCCGGGGTTGCCAGAGCAACAGTCAATGCATGCCCTCCCTTGCCGACACCTTCCCTCCTTCTCTCGGAATGGAGGCCAGTCCCCTTGGCCTGGCACAGTGAGCCTCCAGGATTGGCCTCCAAGCAGCTTCCTAACCACATCTCTGCCCTTGCTCTCACACCCAGCCTGCCAGTCTACACTCTCCAGGTCTTTGTACCAGCTGTTCTTTCAGTCTAGTATTCCTGCCTCTTGCTATGCCTGGCCGACTTGTGTTTTCTCCCAAGACCCAAGATTGAGTCTGAAATTCTCTCTGCTGCCTCCCCAGCTGAGTTGGGTCCTCCCTCATCTGTGCTCTGGAAATGCTCAGGCAGCGGTAGTGTGGGGAAGTCGCCAAGATCCAAGTGAGAAGGCCAGCTCTGCCTCACCCTAACTATGTGGCTTCGGGTGAATAGATGAGCTCTCCTGTGCCTCAGTTTCCCCATCTATGAAAAGGAGTTCTCACAGTGCTTCCTAAGGGTTGTACAGTTTAGGCAAGACCCTGCATGAGGAGGGCTGAGCACACAGTCAGCCAGTGGCTGTTGTTGGGGTCACAGTATTGATCGCACTGTTTCTGTGTCTGCCTCTCCTGCGGGCTGTGAGATGGGGGGGCAGTGCAGCGTCCCCGTGTGACTTGTCGCCGCCGTAACCGCAGTGGCCAGCTCGCGCCTGGCACTGAGACGGTCGGCAAATGTTTGCTGAATTAATGAGTGGGGGCTGCAGGGAGGGCTTGGGCTGCAGTTCCGCCTGGGCTGCTGCAGCTGGGGCGGGGATGTACATGCGTGTGCCCCTGGGAGTGTGAGTGAGGGGCGCCTGTGGGTGGGGGAGCCATATCCGTGTCCCGGGGGTCTGGCGGCGCCGTGGGCAGCCTGGCGCGCCCGCTCCCTGGGGTCCCCGCCGAGCGCCTGCCTGGCTGCGGGACCCCGTTGCCAGGAGCAGTCAGGATGCGGCAGCGTCTCCATGGCAACGCGGCATCTCGAGCCGCGCGCCGCCCTCCCCCGGCGCCCCGCAGTGGGCAGGAGGCCGAGCCTGGCAGCCCCTCCCGGCCCAGCAGCCAGCAAGCTGGGCCAGGAGGCCGAAGCCTGATGGGAGGGGCTGAGCAGGGGGCTCCTTATTTTTCTAGGGATGAGGGGCTGACCTACCTTTACTTCCCATCCCATCTGGGGGAGGTAGGTAATAGCAGCTGTCCTCTGTCTATGAGCAGCACCCTCCACACCCGCCAGGAAAGCAGGAACAGGCTCTGGTCAGGGCAGGAGATCCCCACTGGCGAAGGGACATTTCTGATCTAAGTCCTGGGTGTGAAAATGGCGCGGTTGTGAGGGGCACTGAGGCACTGCCAGGGAAGTGCCATACTGTTCCAGGGTTTCAGTGTGACCCCAGTGACTTCCATGACCTATCCAATGTCCACCCATGTCCCCACTTCTCATAGATAATGCCCAGTACCTGCCACAGACCCTTCCAATGCCCTTTCACCCTTTCAGTTGTGCCATATCCCAAGCCCTACTCAGTACTTCCCACTTCGGGGTCCATGACCCTTCCACCCCTGGTTGCCACTCAGTGCCCCTGGTCCTCGCTGTCTTCCACTGCCTTCCAGCGCTTCCCAGCACACAATGTCGCCAGCTGTTATTCAGCACCCCCAGTGCCTACTCAGTGGTACTTCCGATACCCACTCAGGGACCCCGTTACCACCAGGAGACCACCCAGCGCCCTCTTTCCAGTTTAGGCTTGGTGCCCCTTAAATATTCTCCAGGGACCACCCATTGCCCCCAGTACCTGGCCGGTGGCCCCCAGTGCCCTCCTATTAATCTGCCCAGTACCCTGCACACCCACTGTAGTTCCCAGCACCTCTTCATACTTCTATTCACCTAGTGCTAATCACCACAACCTCGTTCAGCCCAGTATATTCTCACCACGCAGTCCCTTGCCACATTATTTCCAGGTAAATCCTCGTTCGCCCCCTTGCCCATCTCCCACCCTCCAAACCCAAGCTCCGCCGGGCCGCAGTGCTCGCAGCGGCCAGGAGGGGGAGCACGAGTAGTCAGCCGGAGACCGAAGCGCGGGGCGCGGCTGGGGCGAGGGTCGAGGGGCTGCATCCAAGGCCCTCTTCTTATGTGGGCTAAATCTGAGCCCAGGGTGCGGCTGTGTCCCGGGGTGGGGGGGGGGTTCTGCCAGGAATGACCGCACCCCTACCCCGCATACTCTGCAAACCCCGCCGGGTCCGCCGCCACCGCCGCCGTCGTGGCTTTGGCTCTGAGAAGGGGCGCGCGCCCTCTGGTGGCTACTGAGCAGTGCAGCTTCCTAGGCTGCTGGGGAGAGGGCGTCGCTCCGACCCGGGGTGATGCATTAGTTCCCTGTCTTTCCCTCTGTCCTCCTTTACTGGGCCTGTCCTCAAGCTGCCCGGGATGGAGTGACCGCAAGCCAGACCCCTCTCTGGGGGGCTGGGTGGAGAGCCTGGGTCTGGATGAAGGGAGAACATTGGGTAGGGAGGTGTGGAGCCTAGGGCCTGGGGAGAGGGACCATGGAGCAGAATGGTTGTGTCAGGGGAAGGCTGGGTCCGCAGATGAAGGACTCACAGATGGATCTGAACTCAGGAAGTCCGCAATCTGAGCTGTGATTCGAATGTAGGATAGGGTAAGACGGGGTTGGCGGCAGTAGGGTGAGGCTTCCCTTCCAGGCCTGGCAGTTTTGTCTGGCCCTAAGCGCTTCATGGGGTCCTTGCTGACGGACCTACCCTTCGATGACTCTGTTTCTGCCTCTGCCCATCTACCAGCGCCTAGCCGTCTTTTCACCTGCCTGGGCCTGCTTCCCAGTCTTCAGCAGTCCTGGAAGGGTGGGAGGCACCCTCTACCCCTCCCATAATATGGGGTTTCTTCTCCTTTGTATGTGGGGAAAATGGATGGAGCTAGAGCAGAAGGGGCCCAGGTTAGACTCCTGCAGTCTGTCCTGAGTTTAGGTGACCTTGGCCTGTAGGACCCTCCAGGGTTAGATCTGTGATTTTGTGCCCATTCAGCAAGCACCACCTTGATGGATTAGTGAGTGAGTTCCCTTAGACTTAAAGGTCCTTAGAGATGCCTCCTCCGTCCTCTCCATTGCCTGGCTGGGAAAACCGAGACACCCGGCAGGTTAAGAATTGTTCTAGGGCGAATAGAGGGGAAGGCGTCAGAATAGCAAGGTGAGGAAGAGCACTGGCTGGTCTGGGTTTGAGTTTGGGCAAGTCCCTTCCATCTTTTTTTCTTCCTTTTTTTTTTTTTTTTTTTTTGAGAGACAGTCCCACTCTGTTGCTCAGGCTGGAGTGCAATGTCACTGTCTCCGATCACTGCAACCTCTGCTTCCCGGGTTCAAGGGATTCTCAAGCCTCAGCCTCCCAAGTAGCTGGGATTACAGGTGTGCATCACTGTGTTTAGTAGAGATGGGGATTGCCCATGTTGGCCAGGCTTGTCTTGAACTCCTGACCTCAAGTGATCTGCCTGCCTCTACTTCCCAAAGTGCTGGTATTACAGGCATGAGCCACTGTGCCTGGCCCCTTCTTCTTTCTTTTTTTTCTTTTTTTTTGAGACAGAGTCTCCCTCTGTTGCCTTGGCTGTAGATCAGTGGCACAATCTCGGCTCATTGCAACCTCTGCCTCCCGGGTTCAAGTGATTCTCTTGCCTCAGCCTCCTGAGTAGCTGGGATTACAGGCGCCTGTCACTACACCCAGCTAATTTTGTATTTTTAGTAGAGATGGGGTTTCACCAGGTTGGCCAGACTGGTCTCGAACTCCTGACCTCAGGTGATCCACCTGCCTTGGCTTCCCCAAGTGCTGGGATTACAGGCGTGAGCCACCAGTCCCATCCCACCTTTTGTCTTTCTAAGCCTCAGTTTTCTCATTTATAAAGTGAGGATCAAAACTCTACCTACTTCCCAGGAGAGTTGTAAAGATTAAGTCAGATGAGGATGATATTGGAGAGAATAATCACAATGATGGGAGCTGTTAATAATGTTAACTGAGCACTCACTTTGTGTCGGGTGCTGTGCAAAGTAATTCAGCACATGGGATCCAAGAGGTTATTATACCAGCCTGACAGAGGTAAGGCTCCTGCTCAGAGGCACTCAGTGATGACCAGCTCACAGGCAGGGTGACAAAGCCCTTAACAGGTCTTGTGTCTGGCCCCAGGCCACCAGGATGAGCTCCAGAGTCCTCTGCCTGAGCTAGGGCTGGAGGCAGAGAGTGGGACAAGAAGACCTTGAGCCGTCCCCTGTGCAGTGCTCCCCTGTCCCCTGGGCCTGGCTCAGATATCCGGCCCCCCGGGGAGGGCAAAGGGGACTGGCTGATGGAGGAAGCATGTGTCCCGGCCTGGGCAGCTGGACCTGGGGTCCTCGCCCAGGAACCTGGGGCCCTTGCCTGGGAACCTGGGGCCTTGCCTGCAAAGGGAATATCCTAGAGCAGGAAGGAAGGAAGGAAGTGGGGAGGGGGAGGAAGAGAAGGGAGAAAGGATAGGACAGGCCCCAGCTGGAAGAGAGTTCTCTCCGGGACTGGCCAAGAAAAGAAGATCTCTGGACTCCAGGCTGAGAGGCAAGTGGACTGGTCACCCTGGCTGGGATTCGGATGTGTGTGGTGGGGGAGAGGAGGACAAAAAAGAATGTGACCCACTCTCTGACCTGTTTCCTCATCTGTGTAACAGGTATAAGAACACTCCCCTTGCCTGGGCATGGTGGCTCATGCCTGTAATCTCAGCACTTTGGGAGGCCGAGGTGGGCGGATTACCTGAGGTTGGGAGTTTGAGACCAGCCTGACCAACAGGGAGAAACCCCATCTCTACTAAAAATACAAAATTAGCCAGGCATGGTGGTGGGCGCCTGTAATCCCAGCTACTCGGGAGGCTGAGGCAGGAGAATCACTTGAACCCGGGAGGCTGAGGTTGCGGTGAGCTGAGATCAAGCCACTGCACTCCAGCCTGGGCAATAAAAGCTAAACTCCATCTCAAAAAAACAAAAAATAAACACCTTCATCCTGGGCAGAGTTAAAAAAGAGATCAAGAGTATACAGAGCCAGTCGGGCCTGCAACGTGGCGGGTGCATCTTGCCGCTCAGCCCCTCCGCCCGGGACTAACTGCCTGATCTGTAAGGCAAGACAGTAGCTCATGCAGAGTCCAGGCTCCCACAGCCTGTGAACTCATGCATTCAGTCAACGGACGTTATTGAGCACCTACTAGGTGTTGGGGTCCTGGGCTATTACCCTGAGCAGGAGCCAATCCGTGCCCTCAAGGAATTCTGTCCTCGGTGGGGGGCAGGGGAAGATGAGTCACCAGGCAGTGATGCTGGAGAGGCAAAGGGCCTGTGCCCCAGCCTGGTGGGTGGGGGAAGGCTTCCTGAAGGAGGTGATATTCATGCCAGGACCCAGAGGGAGTGTGCATAGTCAGAAGGAGGGAAGAGCAGGCCCCAGAGCCCAGGACCCAGGGTGAGCAGGGCTGTGGCTGCAGCAGAGCAAGTGGCAGCAGGGGTGGGGGGAGAGGAGGCCGGGCTTCGGGCCTCAGGAATAGGGCTGTGGGTTTTTTCCTGAGAGAGATGGGTGCCAGAGAAGCTTCTAGACAGGGGTGGCATGGTCAGAGTGTGATAAGGCCCAACGGAAGGCACTCAGGGCCTCCACGTGACCTGCCGCCTCTATGCCCTTGTCTCTCCAAGTTCCTTTGTTGGGTGCAGCCAGGCTGGAGCACCTGGGGCCCCTCGGGCTTCCCACTTCCATTCATGATAAAGGCTTCTCCCCTGCCTGAACTGCCCGCCTGCACTGAACATTACCTATGGGCAGGGACTGTGGTGGCTTGAGTCCTCATCTGTCCAGCACTCCCCAGCTCTTCAGGGACACTCCTTTGTTCCCTAGGGCCTGTGAGTCATGGATGCCCCACCTCCATCTCCTACCTGGCTATGGGTGGCCTTGTGACCCAGGCTGGGTCAGTCACTGCACTTCAGACTCAAGACACTGTTGGGTGGGGGCAGTGCCCTCAGTGGGGACAGTCACAGTCCTCTGTGGAAGTTTCCATCTGGCTTGGGGTGAGGGTGGAGGCAGGGCAGCTTCATGGATGTGGGGTCACACAGAGTCTCATGCTTACAAGGGTCTGCTTAGCTTAATGCTCTGCTGTAGCTGTCTTGAAATGTCTCATAATTTCATCTTTGAACTCGTGTTTTATAAGTGGGGTCCAGTGGGACAGTGGGGCATGTGGGTGCCCAGAGGAGAGAGTGCAACCTGGGTGTCATGCGGACCGCTGGGGCTCCCGTGTGCACGCAGTGCTTGTAATGTTTGTGAGCACAGGATTCTGATGACCCTACCGTAGGTAGGTGGGGGCTCAGCGAGACTCCGTGTGAGTGTAAGGTAAGCATGTTATGTTTACAACTGAGTAAGGGGGAACGCTGACAGCCCTGAGGGACCTTGCCTTCCATTTCAACCAGAACTTGCCAGATGCAAGAAGGCAATGGTATGCTAAGAAATACGAACAGGCCTGACGCTGTGGCGGCTCACACCTGTAATCCCAGCACTTTGGGAGGCTGAGGCGGGCAGATCACCTGAGGTCAGGAGTTTGAGACCAGCCTGGCCAACATGGTGAAACCCCATCTCTACTGAAAATACGAAAAGTAGCTGGGTGTGGTGGCACATGTCTGTAATCCCAGCTGCTTGGGAGGCTGAGGCAGGAGAATTGCTTGAACCCAGGAGGCAGAGGTTGTAGTGAGCTGAGATCGTGCCGTTGCCCTCCACCCTAGGTGACAGAGTAAGACTCTGTCTCAAAAAAAAAAAAGAAACATGAACGGCCCAGGAACCCTGCTGTAGCCTTCTTCCTTGTGTTATTTCCCTGGATGAGCCCACTGTGACACTGACCATGATAACCGAGGACAGGTACAGATGAAGCGATCCCTAGTTCCTTTCCTTTCAGTCCCTCCTCACGCATCAGAAGCTAAAGGCAGAGCATGTTGAGAGAATATGCAGAAGTCAAGAAAATAAATGAAAACAGTTGAGTGAGTTTTATGCACTTTCCCAACTTTTCAGGTGAGAATGAAATACACGTGTGTGCACAAGGTACAGAATACAAATTAAACAATTTTGATGATTCTGCATATGAGTTAAACACCCTTATATTTGCATTTAAAACTGACATTGCACAGTATGGAGATAAATAGTAAAATCCATACTAGTCATTTAGATTTTTCATTTTTCTTTACTTAAAATGATATTTAACAAATACAAACTCATGACAAATCAAGAGGTAGACCAACAGAAAACAAGCGAAGCTTTATGTATCTGTAGGTGTAGATATATGAATACAATTTATTTTTTTTGAGACAGAGTCTCACTCTGTCGCCAGTCTGGAATGCAGTGGTGAGATCTCGGCTCACTGCAACCTCTGCCTCTCAGGTTGAAGCCATTCACTGCAACCTTCGCCTCGGATGCAAGTGATTCTTCTGCTTCAGCCTCCAGAGCAGCTGGGACTACAGGCATGCGTCATCATGCCCAGCTAATTTTGTGTACTTTTAGTAGAGACAGGGTTTCACCATGTTGGCCAGGATGGTCTTGATCTCTTGACCTCATGATCCACCCACCTCGGCCTCCCAAACTACTGGGATTACAGGCGTGAGCCACTGCGCCCAGCCGATCCCTCCTCCCATTCTATGACTTGGACTCTAGTCCCAGATCCCCCAGCTCAGCCAAGCTCTCTGAGCCTGTTTCCTTCTCTACGTTGTGGCTAATGACTGTACCTGCCCCAAGGACTGTTGAGAGCATTCTCCGAGCTGATCTGCAAAAAGCATTTAATGTGGAGCTGGGCACTGAGAGGTCTCGGTTCACGGACTCCCTCCTCCGCTACTGTGAAGAGGAGGTTGGTGATTCACTGGGGCATCCCTCCTCTGCAAGCAGGAATGTCTTCTGTCCCCTCTCCCTCTCCCAGGGCCTCCTTCTTTCATCTCTCCTCCTTGTCCCCTCCTTTTGGCTCTGCTCTTCCTCTAGCATGCCACACTCACGTCCGCCCCAGGGCCTTTGCACTTGCTGTTTCTTCTATCTGCAGCTCGGGTCTCCTGGATGCTTGATGACTGACTCTTGATCGTTCCTTGGGTCTTTGCAGACATGTCACCTCCTCTGGATGCTATGCCTGACTGCTCCAGTTGAAACCCCTCCTCATGCAGCCACTCTGTTGCATTTCACTTTTTAATTTTCCGCACAGCAGGTACTAGGTGCTAATATTCTTGTTTATTTGTTTGTTCAGTATCTTTCTCCCATCCCACCAAGGCTGTGAGCTCCAGGTAGTGGGCACCTTGTCTGTCTTGGTCCCGTCTTCAGTGGCTAGCAACACATAGTAGGTGCACCAGGCAGACATAGGTCCTATTCTTATGGAAGTCACAGTTTAATGAATGAGGCGGGATTGAAAAAGCCAACAGATGTGTTGATTCATATTTTTTATTTGTGGTAAAATATACATAACAAAATTTATATCTTAACCATTTTTAAGTGTACAGTTCAATGACATTAAATACATTCAAGTTATTGTGCAACCATCACCACCATCCATCTTTAGAAGTCATTCATTTTGCAAAACTGAGACTCTGAACTCATTAAACAGTAACTCCCCCACCTCCTTTCCCAGCACCCTCCACCCCTGCAACCACCTACCTGCCTTCCTTCCTTTCTTGCTTTGTTTTAGACTGGGCTTCACTTTTGTCACCCAGGCTGGAGTGCAGTGGCACAATCATAGCTCACTGCAGTCTCGAATTCCTGAGCTCAAGGAATCCTCCTGCCTCAGCCTCTTGATAGCTGGAACTACAGGTGTGCACCACCACACCCTGCCTTCTTTCATTTTTCTAGACACAGAGTCTTGCTATGTTGCCCAGGCTGGTCTTGAACTCCTGACCTCAACAATTCTCCCCTCTTGGCCTCTCATTTTGCTTTCTGTCTCTATTAATTTGACAGTTCTAGGTACATCATATAAGTGGAATCATACCGTATTTGTCCTGTGACTGGCTTATTTCATCAGCATAGTGACTTTGAGGCTCACTCATGCTGTATGTGTCGTAATTTCTTCCTTTTTAAGGCTGAGTGGTACTCTACCATGCCGATAGACCACACTGTATTTATCCATTCATCTGCTGATGGGTCCTTGGGTGGCTGCCACCACTTGGCTGTTGTGAATGATGCTGTTATGAATGTGGGGGTATAAGCATGCCTTTGAGTTCCTGTTTCAATTCTTAAGGGAATATATCCAGATGGGGAATTGGTGGATCATATAATTCTATTTTATTTTTTATTTCTTTTGAGGTGGCATCTCACTCTGTCACCCAGGCTGGAGTGCAGTGGCGTGGTCTTGGCTCACTGCGACCTCTGCCTCCCAGGTTCAAGCGATTCTCCTGCCTCGGCCTTCTGAGTAGCTGGGACTACAGGTGTGCACCACCACATCTGGCTAATTTTTAATTAATTAATTATTTATTTATATTATTATTATTTTTTTGAGATGGAGTTTAGCTCTTGTTGCCCAGGCTGTAGTGCAATGGCATGGTCTTGACTCACCGCAACTCTGCCTCCCAGGTTCAAGTGATTCTCCTGCCTTAGCCTCCGAGGTAGCTGGGATTACAGGTATACACCACCACACCTAGCTAATTTTGTATTTTTAATAGAGACAGGGTTTCTCCATGTTGGTCAGGCTGGTCTTGAACACCCGACCTCAGGTGATCAACCCGCCTCAGCCTCCCAAAGTGCTGGAATTACAGATGTGATCCACCATGCCCAGACTAAATTTTTATTTTTAGTAGAGATGGGGTTTTGCCATGTTGGCCAGGCTAATCTTGAACTCCTGACTTCAAGGGATCCATCCACCTTGGCCTCCCAAAGTGCTGGGATTACAGGCATGAGCCACCACGCCTGGCCATAATTCTATTTTTAATTTTTTGAGAAACCACCATGCTATTTTCCAGACTGGCTGAACCCTTTTATATTCCTACCAAGAATGCACAAGGGACAAGGGTTCAATGTCTTTACACCATAGTTCACTGCAGCCTCTAACTTCTGGGCTCAGGTGATCCTCCCCCCTCAGCCTCCTAAAGTGTGGGATTAGAGGTATGAGCCACAGCACACAGCCTCATCTTTTTTTTTTTAATTTACATTGTCCTAATGACTAGAGAACACATTAGGCAGGAAACATGTTTTTCGAGAATGGAGGGTGGGCAGCCTCTCAGCTCCAGTGGTCTCAAAGGACTCTATGAGGAGGTGGTATTTGGACTGAGGCATAAAAGAAGGGAAGGAAGCAGACAGTGGTGGATCTGGGGTAGGGAGTGGAGGTTCAGGGAGAGGGCACAGTGTGTGCACAGGACTGACCTGTGAGTGAGCACTGCTTATTTTTGCTGGGAAGTAGTGGATAATGGGCAGGGAGGATGGGGAGGAGGTGGTTTGAGAGGTGGGTAAGGCTGGCAGATGCAGTGCTGTGGGCGCTGGAAAGGCTTCTATTTGCAACTTAGAGTCAGCACCGGTTTCCTCAGGGCCGCAGGGCACAGGGGAGGGACAGGGCCCGATTGGGCAGTGATGTTGTTGTGCCCACCATGGAGTGCGGTGCTTGTGGATGTGTGCACATGGGGGCGTGGAAAGTGTGCTTGGACACCGCCAGCAGCCCCGATCATGATTTGACTTCTATGGACACCTCGCTGTGCCGCCCCGCTCCGGCCTGCAGTGCCATTGGCCGCCGCAGCCAAGGTTGCTTGCGGTTCCCATCACCAGCCTGGGACCAGAAAGATGGATCTGGAACCGTACCCGGGAGTTGAGGTAGACTCCGAGAAGGACAGCCCAGGCTTCGAAGGTTTGGAGACAAGGTTTTGCCGGATTGAGGCCAGGAGATTACTCCACACCCGATCTTTGCGAGGCAGCAGGGGACGCAGGAGTGTGGGGGGCATTGTCAGTGTGGCGGGGGCTGCTGCAGTACCTGGGAGGGCCGTGCGGGGGCGGGCGAGGACGCCGAGCTACGAGAGGAGGAGGGCGCGAGAGGCCGAGCTTGGAGCACCAGAATGTCGGGGGAGCCCATGGGCGAATGGCTGTGCGTGTGAAGAGGAAATAAAGTCATGAGCTCATCCCCATCGCAGTGGCGTCTCATTTCATCATCATACCAACATCCTCACAGGCCGAGATGTAGAGTCACTTACCCAAGATCACTCAGCAGGGGAATTCAGACCAGGCCCGCCTGACCCCCTAGCCTGAGGGCTACCCACTGCACCACTCTAAATGAACTAATCTGCAGAGGAGGAAGTTCCTTCGCCTGAATCATTCTGCTGCTGCTGCTGCTGCTGCTGCTTCTGCTTCTTCTTCTGCTTCTTCTTCGTCTTCTTCTTATTCTTCTTCTTTCTTCTTTCTTATTTATTCTTCCTCTTCTTCTGCTTCTGCGCTCCTCCCCTCCTCCTCCCCTTCTCCCCCCTCCTCCCCTTCTCCCCCTTCCTCCCCTTCTCCCCCCTCCTCCCCTTCTCCCCCTCCTCCCCTTCTCCCCCTCCTCCCCTTCTCCCCCCTCCTCCCCATCTCCCCCCTCCTCCCCATCTCCCCCCTCCTCCCCTTCTCCCCCTTCCTCCCTTTCTCCCCCTCCTCCCCTCCTCCTCCTCCTCCTCCTCC
>CAUYLG010008455.1:0-11937 GCA_963573385.1 Cacajao melanocephalus | reverse complement strand
ATAAAAGAGGTTTTTAATACCCATTTTTAGACTGCATTCTAGCCTGGGCAATAGAACAAGAATCCCGTTCTCTCTCCCTCTTTCTCTTCCTCTTTCTCTCTTACATTCTTTTTTTTTCTTTCTTTCACTCTTTCTTTTCTTCTTTTCTCTCGCTTTCTTTCTTTAAAAAAAAAAAGAAAAGAAAGAAAACAACTCACCTTTAAAGAAAAATTGGAAACATGGCTCAGTAAATTACAGACACCATTGTAAACTCAAGGCCACTTACAAATATAGCCTAAATCAGAATGAAAGGTAATAGGTAATGTTGACACCTGACGTGGGGGAAGAAAAAAAGTAGGGGCAAAGAGAAAATACATTACTGAAAACTAAAAATGCTGAAGATAGCAGAGGGTTATAAAGTAAATCAGTATGTTTCCATGACGACATACAGCCTTTAAAAATGGGTGAATCCAAAACATATTTATGATGCCCATTATTTCATCTAATGGAAATTTTCAAAAGCAAAAACCAGGAAATGATGAAGCTTATTGACACATTCAGCAAATATTTTGAGCAGTTTGTGGGTCTCCATTTTAAAGCTACAGTTGAAGCATTTTTACAAGTGGGTATGAATAATTACAATTTTATATTTTGTCCTGTGGTAATTAAAAAGCAAATTGACCCAAATTATTATTAAGTATAACTAACAGAAAAGTAATACTGATCGATTTACATGTTTGAAAATGTAAGCCAACCCATGCATTTAGTGTTTTATTCTCAAAAAAGGTGTTCCAGCTTTAGTTCACATTCAGATAAAAAGCAAACCAGTGGCTGGGCATGGTGGCTCATACCTGTAATCTCAGCACTTTGGGAGGCTGAGGCGGGAGGATTGCTTGAGCCTAGGAGTTCAGAACCAACCTGGGTAAGGTATCAAGACCCTGTTTCTTTAAAAAAAATAAATAAATTTTAAAAAGCAAACTAGAATATATCTATTAGGTGCTAACAGAAAGGGAAAAATTCTCTAATCAGAGATTTGTGTAGGAAGAACGGAAGGTTAATAAGTATCTTGAAACTGTGTTATATTAAAGAAGGCTTATAGGCCATTGATAAATAGATGTAAAACTCAGGGAAACTTATAAACGTGCCCAAAGTTCTTAAGTATAAAGATGGTACAAACTACAGATGAATAATAGTTAACCAAAAATACTAATATGGACAATTACTTAATTAGTCTATTTGTGGATTGGTTTCATCATTCATTCAACTACCATAAGTTTAATACAGAGACTGTTAGGTGCTAGGGCTACAAAGATGGATAAGATACTCCTACAGTATAGTAGAACAGAAAGACACAAAATTAATCTTGTTCTCAGGAAACCTAAAAACATTCATAAATGTACAAAATGAATTTAGGCTGTGCGCAGTGGCTCATGCCTGTAATCCCAGCACTTTGGGAGGCTGAGCTGATGTCTGGAGTTCGAGACCAGCCTGAGGAACATGGTGAACCCCTGTCTCTACTAAAAATAGAAAATTTAGCCGGGCATGCTGGCAGGTGCCTATAATCCCAGCTACTTGGGAGGCTGAGATGAGGGAATTGCTTGAACCTGGGAGGCGGAGGTTGCAATGAGCCGAGATCGTGCCATTGAACTCCAGCCTGGGTGACAAGAGTGAGACTCCATCGCAAAAGAAAAAAAAAAAAGAAAATGAATTTAAATATGGCCTTTTTTCTCAGCATAAAATAATTTCTAAATATAAACCTTGTGTGAACAAAGACATCACTTATAACCCAATATAATCAAATCTAAACTAAGAACAAATCACATTTAAACATTGTTATTTCTTCTTTGCAATAATTACTGCATACCAAAAAAGAGCCCACTATGAGTTAATGTTACTTAAATAGAACATTGCTCAGCCTACAAATGAAGGTCAGCAGACACCAGTGTCTTGGAATAAAATAGCCCTTTGGCAAGAAAATGAGCCACACCCCATTTAGTTTTTACAAAAATAAAATTCTTTCCAGCTTTACTAAATTGTAGATGTTGCGCACAGCATGTACTTCTGCAGTAGTTGGTTCTGCAGCTGTGGAAATACTCATGTATGCAGAAGCCCAAAAAACATCTATTCACCATTACTTGCACATGCAGCTCTTATACTTTCTGTAGTACAGTATTCTGTTAAGTTTTATTTGACTCATGGATAATAGCAAGTAACTACAGGTATAGCCAACACCTTAATTTCCTGCCTTGAACTTCTGGTCACAGACGTTAATTTTTTATTTTTTGAGATGGAGTCTCACTCTGTCACCCAGGCTGGAGTGCAGTGGCATGATGAAGGCTCAATACAACCTCCACATCCCAGGTTCAAGCAATTCTCCTGCCTCAGCCTCCCAAGTAGCTGGGATTACAGGTGCACACGATATCTGGCTAATTTTTGTATTTTTTAGTAGAGATGAGGTTTCACATGTTAGCCAGACTGGTTTCAAACTCCTGGCCTCAAGCGATCTGCCCACCTTGACCTCGGAAAGTGTTGGGATTATAGCTGTGAGCCACTTTGCCTGGCCCATTGTCACAGAATTTGAGCAGGAATACCTAGGATTTCAAATCTGACAGTTGTTTCATTTGGTGGAAAAGGATCAAAGAAATGCACTATGTCTGCTGTATATGGTTTTCTTCAAGAGCAGTAATAAATTTCTGCCATGTACCATGGGAAAAAGCTGTATTTCTAAGGAGAAAGGAAATAAGCCCTGAGAAAAAGCCTCATTCTCCTAGTTCCTTTCACAGTGTACCTGGCACACCACGGGTCTTGATATTTATATTTGAAAGAGTGAAATATGGATAGCCATAAATGTTCCTTGCTGATAATTATTGAATTGGGGAAACCTAATCAGGAAATGAGTGATTTATGAATTACATTGCATAAAATAATGATGTGAGCCTATAAGAAGAATAAACAAATGGCTTCCTTAGTTTTTTATTTTTATTTAGGTTTTAGTTATTTTCTTTTTTTTTTTCTTTTTTTTTTTTTGAGGTGGTGTCTCCCTCTGTCACCAGGCTGGAGTACAGTGGCGCAATCTCGGTTCACTGCAATTTCCACCTCCTGGGTTCAAGCAATTCCCCTGCCTCAGCCTCCTGAGTAGCTGGGACTACAGGTTTGCACCACCACACCTGGAAAATTATTGTATTTTAGTAGAGACGAGATTTTGCCATATTGGCCAGGCTGGTCTCAATCTCCTGACCTCGTGATCCACCTGCCTCGGCCTGCCAAAGTGCTGGGATTATAGGCATGAGCCACTGCACCCAGCCAGGTTTTAGTTATTTTCAATGAAGGATTATGAGTGAATGTTATCAATAGCGTTTTCACTGTGAGAACTTCTAAACTGTAGAGTCAAAGAGAAAATTGGGACGTGTTAATATTTTCACTTTTCTGGCAGCTTTATTAAGATATACCATCTATTTTAATAGATTTTAGTATATTCACAGATACATGTGACCTTCACCAATTTTCAAACATTTTCATCACTTCAGAAAGAAATCCCATGTACTTTAGCTATCACCTTCCACAGCACAGCACTCTAACCCCACAACCCTAAGCAACCACTAAACTATTTCCTGTCTCCATTGAGTTCCCTATTCTGGACATTACATATAAATGAAGTCATATGATAGGCTGTATTCGTGACTAGTTTCTTTCACATAGCATAACGTTTTCAAGGCTCATGCACCTTGTAGCAAGTATCAGTACTCCATTCCTTTTTATTGCTAAATAATATTTCACTGCATGTGTATACCATATTTTGTTTATCTATTTGTCCATCAGTGGACATTTGGGGTTGTTTCTACATTATGGCTATCATAAATAATGGGACATGCAAACATTAAGTGTCTAACCATGAGTCAGCTAATGAGTTAGAGGTGGTGCTGACAAGATAACATTTCATTTATTACTACTCTGTTCTTAATATAAATCCTTGCTTTGATTGAGCACTACTGATTTTTCCATATAAGTTTAGCTAGTTTTTTCTTGTTTCCTGATGCTTATTGGCTTATCATTGACTTGTTCTCAGTAATGTTTTCCTTAGTAGTATATATACTTGAATAACAGAAAGCCTGTAAAAGTTGCATAATCATCTTTTCTAAAACTTATTGTATAATAGACACTTAGCACATTTTTTTTTTTTTGAGACAGAGTCTCATTCTCTCACCCAGGCTGGAGTGCAGTGGCACAATCTTGGCTGGCTGCAAACTCTACCTCCCGGGTTCAAGCAGTTCCCTGCCTCAGCCTCTGGAGTAGCTGGGATTACAGGCGCCCACCACCACGCCTGGCTAATTTTTGTATTTTTGGTAGAGATGGGGTTTCATCACGTTGGCCAGGCTGGTCTCAAACTCCTGCCCTCGTGATCCGCCTGCCTTGGCCTCCCAAAGTGCTGGGATTACAGGCATGAGCCACTGCACCCGGCCTAGCACATTTTTGCTAAATCACATTTTTTGAACACTATTCTAAGGAGCAAAGGCACCAGTATTAAGGAGTACAGAAGTACATGATAAATGCTTTGAAATGCGATGGTTTCAGTCAACTGAAAGCATTATTGAGCACAGCTAATATATTTACTTTTAAATTTACTATTCAAGTATTAAATATATCCACATAGAACAAAATTTAAAACTCATAAAGGACCATAATGATAAATTAGCCTGTAACATTTGACAATTTTAGAAGACATTAGTGTGTTATGTTTAGGAATTTTGACATTAAGTTTGAGGGAGTCTATCTTTCAACCTTTTAGGGGTGAATATGAGAATGAGGGAATATAAAAAGATGATTGAAAGAATCACCAGGCTAGAAATGATGGCTCATGCCTGTAATCCCAGCACTTTAGGAGGCTGAGGCAGGAGAATCGCTTGAGCTCAGGAGTTTGACTCCAGCATGAGCAACAGAGCGAGAACTCATCTCTACTAAAAATAAAACAAAATTAGTCAGGCATGGTGGTGTGTGCCTGTAGTCCCAGCTACTCGGGAGGCTGAGGCAGGAGGGTTTCTTGAGTCCATGATCATGCCACTGTACTTCAGCGTGGGTGAGAGAGACCCTGTCTCAAAATAAATAAAATCATTGTCCTCAATTTCAGATTGTTCCTTAAAGCACCCTTGACCCCAGATTCACCAGATCAAAATAGCTAATGACCCATAAAACTTTACTCTGTCATTATCTTCTGGAGTCAACCCACAGATAAATTTTTGGATCTAGTCTCCTTACTCTTTTGGGCAGGCAGAACCTTGCAGATCCTTTAGGAAAGGATAGGCTTCCCTGAGAAAGGTGGGCTGGAGTTCAGTCAAAAAAAAAAAAAAAGTACAACTTTCTGGAGTCCCATTTAGAACTTCCTACATATTTAATAGACCTTTGCTAATTATTAACAATATGCCTGGTATACTAAGATTAAAAAAAAAAAACAATGTACCATCGTTTGAAGCACTAAAAGTCTAATCCACCTACTGATTTTTACAAAGGAGGCAACTGAAGTCTGATTTTGGCTTGCCTCAGCATAGAATGGTCCAGGACAATGGTGCAGGATCAGGTCGCCGTCACTGGAGACCCAGATTATAGTAATGGAACTGATCCATCATTCTCGCTATGTATTTAAACTCCACATCCACGGTCAACTTTGTTTAGGTCATATTCAACCCAGAGTACTCACATGCTGACAAAACTTCAATCCTAAACACTTATCATAAAGAGTTTCCTATATTGTATGTAGTATATCCAAAATATTTTGAGAACTCTAGTTCCAGTATATTGAAATATTGAATATACATTATAGGGCTTATCACTCCTGCTTTCTTTCTTTCTTTTCTTTTAAATTGAGACGGAATCTTGCTATGTTGTTCAGGCTGGAGAGCAATAATGTGATCTCGGCTCACTCCAACCTCTGCCTCCTGGGTTTAAGCAGTTCTCATGCCTCAGCCCCTGAGTAGCTGGGATTACAGGCGTGTGCCACCATATCTGGATGATATTTGTATTTTTTTGTAGAGTTGGGGTTTTGCCATGTTGGCCAGGTTGGTCTCGAACTTCTGACCTAAAGTGATCCTCCCACCTCGGCCTCTCAAAGTGCTGGGATTACAGGAGTGAACCATGATGCCTGACCCACTCCTGATTTCTTCTAAACTAGATTTTATCATTCTCAGAGTCAGTCCTTCCTCTCTGTGTTACTCTTTGACTAGAAAAAAAGTTCATTTCATTCATTTATTTATTCACTTATTGAAGTATTATTTGAGTACCTTATATATGTCAGATACTCTTCTAGGCACTGGGAATTACAGCCATCAATGAAAGAGACAAAAATCACCATCCTTATGAAGCTTACATCCTACTAGGGGAGAGAGAGAAAATAAATAATGATTTTATATATTAGATGCTAATGTGTTATAGAGAAAAAGTAAGGTTAATGGTATAGGAAGTGGGAAGAAGGGTATTGCCATTTCAAAATATGTGGTCACAAAAGGCACTACTGAGAGAGATATTTCAGGCAAGATATGAAGGAAATCAAGGAGTTATCCATGTGAATAATTTGGGAAGAAATGTCACTTGAACAAGTAAAAAATATTTCTAATAGCAGATACCTAAATCATCACACTTTGATGTGTTTTAGCACTGAAATTTTCCTTTATGACAGCTCTTTTTTATTTTGGTATTGAACAGAAAAAAGTAACTTTCACCCATATCAAACACTCTAGTGGAGTCAAGAACTGACTACATATGCTAAGAATATTGTGTCAGAAGTTAGGTCAAAAGAGTTTTGAAAAGATAAAGTGGGAATAATGTTTAAAGCAGGATATGGAGTTAATACAAGTAAATGGTCTTCATTTTCCCTATTTTAATTATACTGTATTTTGTGTTTAATTCTGAATTAAATTTTTTAATTAAATGTTTTATTTTGAGATATTTGTAGATTCACACCTACTTGAGGAAATGGCATAAAGAGATCCTGTGTGCCTTTATCCAGTTTCTTCCAATGGTAACCTCTTACAAAACCATAGTACAAGAGCAAAATCACAATGTTGACACGGATAAAGATAAGATGCAAATGAGTTTCATTACCACTAGATTCTCTTTTATTGCCCTTTGATAACAACACACACCTCCTTCCTCCCCGACCTCCATTTTTGACCCCAGGAAACCACTAATCTGTTCTCCATGTCTATAATTTTGCCATTTAGAAATATTGTATAAATGGAATGATATAGTATGTAGCCATTGCAGATTAGCTTTTTTTCACTGAGCATAATTCTGTAGAGAGTCATCTAAGTTGTTGTGTATGTCAATACCTTGTTCCTTTTCATTGTTGGATAGTATTCCATGGTGTGTATGTACCAAAGTTTATTTAACCATTCACCCATTGAAGGATATCTGGGCCATTTCCAGTTTTTCAGTTATCACAAATATTTGTGTACAGATGTTAGTGTGAACTTAAGTTTTCATTTCTCTGGGATTAATGCCTGAAGAGTTCCATTGCTGAGTTGTATCAGAGTTACATGTTTGGTTTTATAAGAAATTGCCAAAGTGTTTGCCCAGAGTGACTGTACCATTTTGTGCCTCCACCAGCAATGTATGAGTGATCCAGTTTTCCAGATCCTTGCCGGACTTTGGTGATGTCACTGTTTTTTATTTTAGCCATTCTGATAGGTGTGTAGTGATAGCTTATTGTAGTTTCATTTTCAGTTTCATAATAGCTAACAATGTTTAACATTTTTTCATTCACTTATTTATTTCCCATCTGTATGCCCTCTTCAGTGAAATGTCTGTTCATGTCTTTTGCCTGTTTTCCTTCTTTTTTAAGATAGGGTCTTGCTCTGTTGCCCAGGCTGGTGTGCAGTGGCGCAATCACGGCTCACTGCAGCATCAGCATCTTGGGCTTAAGCAATTCTCCTGCCTAAGCCTCCCAAGTAGCTGGGACTGCAGGTGTGTACCACCGTGCCCAGCTAATTTTATTTTTTGTAGAGTTGGGATTTTGTTATGTTGCCCAGGCTGGTCTGAAATGCCTGGCCTCTAGCAGTACTACTCCCTTGGCCTCCCAATGTGCTGGGATTACAAACCTGAGCCACTACGCCCGGCCCTTTTGCCTGTTTTTTAATTGGATTATTTGTGTTTTTACTATTGTGGAGTTTTAAGAAGTCTCTATATGTTCTAGATTTTAATTTTTTATTAGATATGTGGCATACAAATATTTTCTCCTAGTTTGTAGAGCATATCTTTTCATCTTCTGAACACAGTCTTTCACAGAACAAAAGGATTTATTTTGATGAGGCCCAATTTATCAATATTTCCTTTGATGGATTGATTTTTGGTGTCATGTCCGAGAACTCTTCATCAAATCAGTTCCTGAAGAATTTCTCTTTTTTTACCCAATAAAGTTTTATAGTATTATGTTTTATAATTAAGTCTGTGATTTGTTTTGAGCTAACTTTTGTTTAGGGTGTGAAGTTTAGGTTGAAGTTCCTTATTTTTTGTTTTGGTCTATGTTTGTCCTCTTCCACTGACAAGCTTTTCCGCACCCTTGTGAAGAATCCGTTTAACATATTTGTATAGATCTATTTCTGGGTTTTCTGTTCTGTTCCATTGTTCCGAGTATACATTGCTCTGTCAGTATCACACTGTCTTGATTACTGTAGCCACATAGTCTGACCTAATGCCAGGTAGATTCTACCCACCTTATTTTTCAGCAGTTTTAGGTGTTCTAAGACTTGTTCCTTTCAATGTTAATTTTTAGAAGAAGCTTGTCTATAACTAAAAAATCTGTTCTAGGATTTTGAGAGGAATTGAATTAATGAACTAGACTTTTGAAATTGCATATGTAATGTTAATAAAGTTAAAAATGGTAATTCTGTTAAGGAAAACAGTTTAGTTCCTTTCAAAGTCTAAAACTAGCTCTTATTTTCTGAAGAAATGTGTATTTTTATGATTTTGAAATTATTGAATGAATATTAGCAGTTTCTTTTTTATTTTTTAAATTTTTTGTGTGGAGATTGGGTACCACTATGTTGCCCAGACTGGTCTCAAACTCTTGGTCTCAAGCAATCCTTCTGCCTCAGCCTCCCAAAGTCCTGTTATTACAGGTGTGAGCCACCATGCCTGGCCAACAGTTTCTTTCTCTTTCATTTTTTCTCTTCCTTTCTTTTCTTTCCTCTTTTCTCTCCCCTCCCCTCCCCTTCTTTTCTTTTTTTTTCTTTTGACAGCAGAGTCTCCCCCTGTCACCCAGGCTGGAGTGCAATGGCATGATCTCGGCTCACTGCAACCTCCGCCTCCCGGATTCAAGCGATTCTCTTGCCTCAGCCTCCTGAGTAGCTGGGATTACAGGCTTGTGCCACCACACCTGGCTAATTTTTTGTATTTTTAGTAGAGATGGTGTTTCACTATGTTGACCAGGCTGGTCTCAAACCCCTGACCTCGTGATCCACCCACCTTGGCCTCCCAAAGTGCTGGGATTACAGGCGTGAGCCACCATGCCCGGCCAGCAGCAGTTTCTTTTTATCCATAATGTGGATGATGTTTTTTAACGGCCAAAATTGAAGTTTTTCAAAGTAATGACACATTTTGATTTAGGTATATAACTGTCAAGTTCTAAAACACTGATATGTTTTTTAATTTAAAATTTTTTGAAGGTTTACTTCTGGAATTTTTAAGATCACCCATTAGATTTGTTAATAAGATTCCTAAACTTATTGTTTTGCCTTAAGGAAAGTATGGTTTACCTTTTCTGTTGTCTCAAACAAATTCATCTCCCCATATAGCAAAATGGAATATGCTACTAAAGAGTTGAAATTTAGGATATTGGGGTTTGGAATATGTTTATTATTCATGAATAGTAAGTCAAAAGTTTTTAAATGAAAACAATTATGTATCCTCTTGCTTTGATATTGATTCTGCAAAATAAAATCTTAAAATTACAAAAAGCATCTGATAAACTTCCTAATTTAAAAGAACACTCAGAAATTTACTGTCAGGTATTTTAAAAAAAGAGGAAAGCTGTCAAACTGATTAGGACTGAAGAAGAACTGAAGACAAAATGTCACCTTGTTGGTTTGGGGTGAGGGAAAATTGAATGAGATCATGCTTTCATTTCTGTCTTGCTTTCTCAAGATAAAGCTTTTCCGCTCTTCTGTCTGCTTACTGATTCAGGGTGGAAGGCACAAAACAAAACGTTCTGGTTATATTTTCCATCTTGTTTATATTTAAATTGGCTCTTTATTCTTTAATAAAGTATATTAATATTGTGAATGTTGGATTAAGTGGTTAGATTTAGCAGGAATTTGAAAATCACAGTCCAAATGTACTACCCTAACTACAGTAGCCGAATTACTTCTATAATGAAAACTTCCCTAAGTTATAGCATCTGGCTCATAGTGTTATCATTACAGTGAAGTTTATCATCACTTGTATTAGTGATATGTTACTTCTCACTTACTCCTAACCCTCTTAGGTCATGTAAAACTATAATTTAGAAAGTATGATTTAAAGAAGATGCAATATAATGGTACTCATATGGTAAACATATATCCAGATTTCTTTCTTCACGTGTAATTTATCTGCATTTTAAAATTTATTTGGTATAATGAGAGATTTTTTTTTTTTTTACTTTAGGTTCTGGGGTACATGTGAAGGTCATTGCAGGGTTGTTGCTTAGGTGCATACATAACCAGGTGGTTTGCTGCCTCTATTCCCCCTTCATCTATATCCAGCATTTCTCCCCATGTTATCCCTCCCCACCCTCCACTGTCCCTCCCCTAGCCCCCCCCCACTGCCCCCAGTGTGTGATGCTCCTCTCCCTGAGTCCACTTGTTCTCATTGTTCAACACCCGCCTGTGAGTGAGAACATGCGGTGTTTGGTTTTCTCTTCTTGTGTCAGTTTGCTGGGAATGATCGTTTCCAGATTCATCCAAGTCCCTACAAAGGACACGAACTCATCATTTTTTATGGCTGCGTAGTATTCCATGATGTATATGTGCCACATTTTCTTTGTCCAGTCTATCATTGATGAGCATTTGGGTTGGTTCCAGGTCTTTGCTATTGTACACAGGGCTGCAATGAACATATGTGTGCATGTGTCTTTATAATAGAATGATTTATAGTCCTTTGGGTATATACCCAGTAATGAGATTACTGGGTCAAATGGAATTTCTATTTCTAGATCCTTGAGAAATCACCACACTGTCTTCCACAATGGTTGAACTAATTTACACTCCCACCAACAGTGTAAGAGTGTTCCCATTTCTCCATGTCCTCTCCAGCATCTGTTTTCTCCAGATTTTTTAATGATTGCCATTCTAACTGGCATGAGATGATACCTCAATGTGGTTTTGATTTGCATTTCTCTTATGACCAGTGATGAGGAACATTTTTTCATATGTTTGTTGGCCTCATATATGTCTTCTTTTGAAAAGTGTCTGTTCATATCCTTCACCCACTTTTGAATGGATTTGGTTTTTTCTTTGTATATCTGTTTTAGTTCTTTGTAGATTCTGGATATTAGCCCTTTGTCAGATGGGTAGATTGCAAAAATTTTTTCCCATTCTGTTGGTTGTGGGTTCACTCTAACGATTGTTTCTTTTGCTGTACAGAAGCTCTGAAGGTTAATTAGATCCCATTTGTCTGTCTTGGCTTTTGTTGTCATTGGTTTTGGTGTTTTAGTCATGAAGTCCTTGCCTATGTCTGTGTCCTGGATGGTTTTGCCTACATTTTCTTCTGGAGTTTTTATGGTGTTAAGTTTTATGTTTAAATCCTTAATCCATCTGGAGTTAATTTTAGTGTAAGGTGACAGGAAGGGGCCCAGTTTCTGCTTTCTGCACATGGCTAGCCAGTTTTCCCTAAACCATTTATTAAACAAGGAATCCTTTACCCATTGCTTTTCTCAGGTTTGTTAAAGATCAGATGATTACAGACGTGTGGTGTTGCTTCTGAGGCCTCTGT